>VZRS01006646.1:0-22991 GCA_013398055.1 Ifrita kowaldi
CCGGGACACCGGCCCGGGCGGGGCTCCTCGGGCGGCACGGCCCGGGACCGAGTCCCAAGCGGCTGGGAGGGCCCGCAGAGTGTGAGCGGGATACCGCCTGCCGCCAGGGACAGCATCCATCCACGGCCACCATCCCTGGGACAGCATCCGTTCAGAGACATCGTCCCCGTGATCCCATCCCGCGTGACAGCATCCGTCCGGGGACACCCCCCCTCCAGCGGCACCTGTCCCAGACAGCATCCGTCCATTGACTCCATCCCTCCACGGACACCTCCCCATGNCCCCATGAGATGCCACCCGTCCGGGGAGGGACACTGCACCCAGGGACAGCCGAGGGGATCCCCCTCCTTCCCGGAGGACACCGGCGGGACGCAGTGCCCCTCTGCTTCAGCCGCCGTGTCCTGGCGCAGTGGGACAAAAGCCTGCAGAGGAAAAAAGCCTTTGCCAGGTGTTCCTTCTCCTCACTGGAAAGCAGCAGCGTAGGTCACTGTAACCCACGGGGGAGAGCCAGTGGGACATGGGGGGCGGGGGGGCAGCTGGGGGCGGCACGAGGGGGCAAAGCCCTGTCGAAGCCTTCCATGAAAAAATTAATTCTGATGACTTGAACTGTGCCATGTGGATTGAAAACCTGGCTGAGGGATCATAAACAAAGGGTAATTAGAAGCAGGGGGAGGTGTTTATGGGGTACTGCAGGGATCTAGGTTAGGGCTGCTCTCATTTAATACCCTCATTAATGACCTGGAAAGAGGGAGTAAACTACACATTAATGAATTTGGCAGATGATGCTATGCTGGGAGGTGCTGTGAGCTCCAGCAAGCATAGAAAATTAACACAAAAAGGGCCTAGTGAGATTAGAAATATGGGCAGGAAGCAGCGAAAGGAGCTGTGCCTTGGACAGATGTGAGCGAGCGCGGCTGGGACGCAAAGGCGGGTAGGAGCGACAGCAGGACAGGCAGCGATGGCTGAGCCCAGCCAAGCCAAGCCAAGCCAAGATCCAGAGCAACGCCCCAGAGAAAGGCCTGGGGCCAGGGGTCAGCAAGGGGGACACAGGAGACTGCTGTGCACAAAGGCAGCAGGGACGGGTCAGCCCCCGGCGTTCGGGTCCCGCGCGTCCGAGGGCGGCACGGAGGCGCTGCGGGGCTCAGGTGTGGCTGGAGCCGCAGCTCGGGGCTCCCTCGGCACAGACGTGTTGGCGGCAGTTCAGAGGGAAGCCACACAAATGATCAAAGGCACGGAGAGACTGATTTCTGAAAGAAGATTAAAAGGCTTAAATATATATATTGCTTGGTTAAGAGCTGTCCATGGGGAGACAAACTAAGAGCCTTACAGATCTGGTTGGAGTAAATAGAGAGGGAGGGAAGGAATTATTTAATAGAGTACAAGGGGCATCACCAGAAGGGATGACAGGAAATGAAGAAATGGAGCATTTAGGTTGAATGTCACAGGGGAAAAAATCCCCTCTGCTGACAGCGAAAATTATGAGGCTGCAACGTGGTTCCCTGGAGGGAGAAAGTTCTGTGGCTTGAGATATTTAAAACCAGACAGGATCAGCCTGAATATAAAGGCGCCTGGGATCAGCTACTGGCAGGGGCCGTGCGGAGGAGCAAGAGCTGGGCAGGGATGCACTTCATTTCCCAGATCTTTCTCCACTGAAATCTTTATTTATGTATCACATCTATAAAGGACCTGCATTTTTTTAATTTATTGCATGTACGTATTTCTGCTGCTATGAAGGGAATCACTGACATGATGGATGCTGTGCCTGTCACCTCATAGCCAGGCAGGGCTGAAAAGGCCCTGAAATCAGAGAAACTTCACCTCTGTTTGGGTATGGAGGGGGATTAGAGGTGGGTTCATAACTGGTATGAGGTTGCTGAGTGTAGAACCTGAACAGTGTGTCGTGCCCTGGAGCACAGGGTCTCCAGGTTTGGCTTCTGTGGAACATCTCATCTCTCAATGCTCTTCTGCAGGACGCTCTCCAGTTGGCCAAGGAGAAGCCAGGCCACAGCTGGCCAGCTGCACATCACCTGTAACCTTGGTTAACGCTCCATCTTTTCACCTCCAGCTAATGCTCAGTTTGTCAGAGGCTGTGACGGGATCCCTTTGGAACAAAACAAGCATCGATTGCAGCCCCACCTCTTCCCCATCTCCTGCCTCACTGGAGGTCTGTGCGTGCTGTCAACAAAATGGATTAATAGTCCTATTATCAGTTCAGATGGATGGCCAGGGTAAGGAGAAAACATCGCGTCCCAGGGAACTCAAGTAGGCACATTAATAAAGATGCCACACGTTGGATCTGAAATCTAAAAGCTTCGCTCCACTCCTTGCAACACAATCAGCTTATCCAAAGCCCAGCACTCCTGTTGCAATGCACCTGATGATGCCCTTAGCATCGCTGCCGGGTGGCCTGGCTGAGAGGGAGCTGGTGACATGGTGGTCCCCATGTCCCCTTGGCCAAGCCCCCTGCAGGAGCTCTCCCTGCAAGCCCATTTTGTAGCACCACCTCATGCTGCCGCTGGGGAGCTGCATCATCCCCCTCGGAGCCAGCTTGATGCCCCTCAGCATCAGGCTGGGGGTCCGGGGCCACAGGAGGAGGCTGAGGAGCAGGATGACCCCATGACCTGTCACTCACCCACCTCATTGCTGGGTCTGGGCAGCATGGAGCAGAGATCCTGATCTGCCCACGCTGTAGAATAAGGAAAGCTTTGAAGTACAAGCAAGTGGTGCTGCCCTTTGTTTGAGCACTAATGTGATGACTCCTCTCCAGCCCAGCATTTATAGCTGTCTCTCTCATCCCTGTCAAAAAGTAAATCTCAGCATCTGAAACATGTATATTTAAAACTGTGGTATCAGCGGGCTGGCAAGCCCAGGGGTTTTATTAAACATTCCTTGTGCAGGGATGAGGGAAAAGGACAAGCAGGGGATTGGCCCTTGCTCACAGACATCTCCTGCTCATATCCCTGCCTCTCCTGGAACGTGGGACTGCAGAGGATGGCGGGCTGGGGGGTTCAGTGCCTGCTCTGCATCCCTCCAGAGCCGAGGCTCCCTCAGGTCCCTGCACCAGCTGCTGGAAGCCAAGCCACCACTCATCCTCTGCTAGAGCCAGGGGGAGCAAACCACACCCCAGCACCCCAGTTCTCTGCAGAACTGGAGGGAACATGCACAAAATAGTTTGAAATTTTGAAATTTGTTTTAAACATCAAAGAGGAACTTTATCTTTTTAATTTTTCAGAACCTTTCTTTTAATTTCACAGTTCTGAAGTGTTGTTTTTCCCCTTTCCAGCACCTTTTCCTTTTAGCTACTAGGTGAAGTAAAATAAATGATGTAGGTTTATTTTTTCCTTTCTTTGCTTATCCAGTTCTGCACAACTTGAAAGCTTTTCAAAGCACCTGGTGTCAGGAGTTACAGTTTCGGTTTGTGCTTTTTCTTCCCCTAGCAATGTTTCTAATATCACAGTGAAGTAGAAAAAGAAAAAACCTGTAGCATAGAAAAAAGGAAATGAAGAAATAGGAAAACTCAGAGCAAAATCCCTAGACCATTCAGCCATGAAACATCTACTGTGTGATGAGAAAGGGAAGTCCTAAATGGAGAAAAATACAAGTTTTTATATTCAGGGGGGTGTCTGGAAAATAAGGCAAAGTATCCAGCTCAGAGTTAAACACTTTTTTTTCTTTCATCTCGCAGGAATTCAGTGCTCATTCTCAAGAGGGTTTGGAGTGAGGAGATCTTGGCCAGCTCTGCCCATCAGCCCTCTGAGAGCCAAACTTTATTGAGCATCTTGAGGACTTGCAGACATCTGTCTGTGTAACTCTGTTAGCAGTTTTCACATAATGCAGATAAGAGACCGCTGCTGTAAAATATTGAGTCTTTAGACTATAAAAAACTGTCTTTCTAAGCTGAAATCTAACTTTATTTGTGCTCCTGCAATTCCACCCAAGTCAGCAGGGTTTCCTGGCTGTTAGCAAGGGCAGCGTCTGGCACACTCCTTCCACTGAAGAGGTTAAAGTGCCAAAGAGAGGACAACATCACTCTGAGGAATTCGATAAACTCCTATCACTCAATAGTTTAATTCACTTTTACCGATGCAGCATCTTCTATCAAAGATTACATAATGCTGAATAATCATGAAGCACATAATGCAGAGCCAGACAGGCAGTCATAATCAGATTTAAAGCCTATATTAAAAAAGTGACAGGTGCAGGGCTAATTCTCTCCTCCAGCACTGGTGTTGGTCCAGAGGAAGCCCGCTGGACCCACTCCCAATTTACACAGCCTGCCTGGCAGCACAACATGGGGAAAGGGGAGGAATAATCAGATGGTGCTTTCTGGAGGTACCTGGGGAGCCAGGCAGGCACATCCTGTGTGAACAAAAGCAGCACGGAGCACAGCGAGGAGCTGGGAAGCGGCTGCCTCTCAGCAGCCTGCACGGGGCAAGAGCAAGGCAAGGGCAGCCAGTATCACAGAACAGTGTGGGTTGGAAGGGACCTTAGGATCATCTAGTTCCAAACCTCCCCACAGCCAGGGACACCTTTCCACTATCCCAGGTTGCTCCAAGCCCTGTCCAACCTGTCCTTCAATGCTTATGGGAATGGGGCATCCATGGCTTCTCTGGGCAACCTGTGCCAGGGCCTCACCTCCCTCACAGGAAGGAATTTCTTTCTAATTTCTGACCTAAATCTACCCTCTGTCAGTGTGAAGCCATTTCCCCTTGCTCTGTCATTCCATGCCCTTGTCCAAACCCCTCTCCAGCTCTCCTTTAGCCCCTTCAGGTGCTGGAAGGTGCTCTAAGGTCTCCCTGGATCTGAGACATGAAGCACAAAATGCTGCACAATTCAGGGGGCTGCAGTAAGTGATACAGCCTTTTTCCCCGCCTCACTGGGCTGTGTCCCGCAGGCTGCTGCAGGATCACACCAAAACACTGCGCAGCTTGCTAGATTTAATCCCATCTCTTGTAAGAAAAGATGACCTGAAGGTCTGAAGAGGGCTGCTGATCACCCCCCGAGTGGCTCCCCGCAGTGCAGTAGCTCACCTGCACCTGGCAGCCTGTGGGGAGACACACATTCCAGCCATGCTGGCTAAATATTTCCCATGCAATCAATTCCGGGGCATAAAACCATCAAACAGGATAACCTTGTGATCAAATGGCCAACAGAGAAAAGTGCTTAATATTACCCACTCCAGATAATGAGCCGTATTTCCAGCTCAGGCCCCAAACACACATCACCATGCGCTAAATGCCCTGCAATTGCCTGCACAACAAGTTAAGCAAAGATTAAAAGTGAAGGGGGAGAGAAGAGGGAGGGTGGAAAATGAAGCACGAGGAGACTGGAGCGTGTGACATTGGCACGGGCAGGGGCCGAGCCGGGAGCGCGGGGAGCAGCCCACGGGCAGTTCCTGCCGGACCTGCTCTCCCCGCGGCGCTGGCCGCCTGCCCCGGTACGGAGCCGGCGTGCTGTCCCCTCGCCGGTGAGGAACAGACGGCCCCAGGCTTCACACGGCAGCGATGCCACGGATGAATTAAGAGGCAACCAAACCTCTCTCTGCAGGAGACCCGCCTGCTGAGGAAGGTTATCCCAGGTGATGGGACAATCTCTGCTCTTTCTAGCCTGCTTACAAATAGCACGTCTTAATTCAGTCTCCAGGTCCCCGCATGGACAAACAGATTGTGAAGGTCGGGGAATAAAGACACCTGGGGAAAGACAGTGATTTAGTGAAACAGAGCAGTGCAGTGTCTGAGTCTGAACGGCTCCACAGATAACACAGAGAGCTCAGCCAACTCTGCACAGCCATGCCAGCAACACCCATCCCATCCTTCAAAACAGTCATGAACGGAGCTAAATCACTTGTTTAGCGTTTCTCTTTCTACTTTTCTCCCCCTTTATTCCTGCATGCTACTTAGCCTGCTGCCGACCCCATGCAAGGGGTCAGAGACACTGCAATTCTTCCATCTTCCAGCACAAACTGGGTACCTGGCACTGGCAGAATGCTGACAGCTCCCAAACATTCATCTGCCTTACCCCTGAGCCACAAGCCTCCCGCCCAGCACGCCAACAGGCAGGATACATTTCTGGGATATACAGCTCCTGCTGCAGCACTGAACGTCAGCTGGGGGTTTTCGGCAGCATTCCTCAGCTGGTGCAATTTGTCCTGGCTCCGAAGCTGCCGATGGAGATCCAACACCAGCTGAGAAGCAGCCGTGGCTGAGACCAGGCTCCAGCTCCACCCCACCAAGGTGCCCACAGCAGGGGATCTGGCTCTGGTTCCTCGCTGGTTGTGACTTCACAGCATCCCGCGCTTTGGCACTGCAACGCTGCCTGCCCGCATCCCACACCCGGCAACTGGCACTTCCCTCCTCCCCGGCATCCCCTGCCACTTCTGCAACTGCAGACACAGGGAAGCTGCAGAATGCACCCATCAAAGCCCCAGCTCTCCCCCAGCACTGGACCTTGCCACGTGGGTCATTTTCACCCGTCAAACTGAGATTCACACGTTATGGCTCCCCACCTGCGCTGTCTGCAGCGAGCCTGATGTTCCTGCACCACAGCACAGCTGGGCGAGCAGTGGCGTTTGAGCTGAGCTGGAGATGTCAGGGAAAGTGATTCGTCACATAACATTACCTGTGAGAGAAGGCAGAAAAAGCTAGAAAAATGCCTAACAACTGCTGTAATTATGTCCTCTTGAAATGGCTACACGATGTCAGACAAGGGCTGGCATATCTTATCACAACTGAACCTGGGTGGATGCTGTTCCAAGCGGGTGATTAATGGTCTGCAAGGATTTGTTTTGGCATGGTGGAAAAAATGAGTCCAGTGTCTCAAAAAGATGCCAGATGGATGGCCTGGAGCAGAGCCCCCCAGCCAGCCACCAGCACGCTGCAGAGCAAGGGCTTGCTCCTTATTTGTGGGATAACAGCATCCTGGCAGGGACCAGCTCCTGCCGCTGCCCCGGCGCTCCTCGAGCTGTTCCCAGCGCCTGGCAGAACAGGTGGAATGCTGGATGCAAAGGGCAGCATGCAGGCAGGGTTGCTGGCTCTGTCCTCCTGCAGCACAGGCTGCTGGGCAGCACAGGCAGGAGGAGGCAGCCGTGTAACCATCCCTGCGTCAGGTCCACCTCCACAACAAGTTCCTGGGCCTCATTCCCAACAGGAGTGCCATGACCAAGCCTTTCTTCTGCAGCCCAGGCTGGTTTTCCTCCCCTTCCCCAGCCTGCAGAACTCATTTGCTCTGGGATGATGAGACATCCCCATCTGGGCACCCAAAACAGCAGCTGCAGCTCCAGCAGGGCAAAAGCACAAGGCACAGTCCCTCGAGAGGCCACCCACCTGCCCTGGAGCAGGGGTACAGGGTGCCCAGCCTGGGGAGGACCTTCCTTCTCCCCAAAACCCTGGGACAATGTGCCACCACAGCCAACATGGGCCCTGTCCTTCAGAGAAGGACGTGGCAGGGAGGTGGCAGCAGTACCCATCCAGCATCTCACATCACTCATCCCTTTGGAAAGGAAGAGGCAGATCTTGGCTGTCCATGCCATCAGGTACCAATCTCTCAGTGTCTGCTGATGCCAACATATCCTGATCGTGAGGCTCAGGATAAAAGTGAGCCCAGCTGGGCCACAAGATATACTGTATGGATCAGGCTGAGAATCACTTATGCAGTGTTTTATTAACCATAATGGATAGCTGTGCCAGGTAAAATGAGTAATAATCTTGTTTAAGGGCTCGCTCCTGAATCACACAGTGTTGTGGCCAATGCTGCAAACTTTCCTCACTGCTCTGCAGGCCAAATTCTGTCCTGGAGCAAGCGATACCCTGAACAGAAGACCACAAATCAGACAGAAACAGCTTTCTGACTTTCTTTTTAAGAAATAGAGATAATATGATGGGTAGCATCTTCCATCTCCCAGTCCCTCTGATTTTCACACTTCATCTCATCGCAGTCCATCAGCAGTGCTATCTTACCCAGCACTTACCCAGCCTGCTGCTCCACATCCAGCTCGGGTGTTTCCCTGGGACAGAGCTCTGCCTGGGGTAAATGGTTGGTGGCTAATGGAAGGAAATAGAGGAAAAAGTAATTTACATCAGCTAAGTATTCAGGACACTGTTATTTTGTGATCATCTGTAATTTTAATCTATTAACAGTAAAAGGTGCATCTGTTCCTTGGGTTCATCTTGTTTAAAGGTGATGTAAACATGACCAAGAGACCTGTCTCCTGTTTGAGGGCATTTGGGGAAATTCTGTGTTTCTGCAGACATGAGTCACTCCTGAAAGCGAGGGTGGCACTTGGGGAGGGACAGCACCCCCCACCTGATGGAGGAGCTGCCTTTAAAGCAAGACCCGCTGCCATACATGACACACTCAGGAGTGCCACCTGGAGACAGACAGACAAGACAGGAGGAGCAAGGAGACATCACTGCCATCACCCCAGCTCTGGCGAAGGAGCAGAGGGGGGCAGCAGCCTGGGGACAGACACCCAGGCACTGGGCGGAGCTGGGATCACAGACCCAGGCTTGGGAGCAATGGGGAACACTGCAGAATCCCAGAGAAAGCCGCTGCCCACAGCTCTCCCTGTACGTCCGCCTGACACTTCCCTTCCCTGGGCAGATAGTGCTGAGACAAGAGGAAATGGTTTTAAACTAAGAGGAAAGATTTAGATTAGATGTAAGGAAGAACTTCTTTACTCAGAGGGTGGGGAGGCCCTGGCACAGGTCGCCCAGAGAAGCTGTGGATGCCCCATCCTTGGAAGGGCCCAAGACCTGGTGGGAAGTGGCTGTGGGCAAAATCGTCCAGTGGAAGGTGCCCCTGCCCACGGCCTTTGGTTTCCAACCCGAGCCTTTCTGTGATTCCCTGGTTCTCCACATGGCATCCAGGACCCTCCTGCAGCCGAGCCGTGACTGTCACTCAGGGCACCGAGCTCTCCTGCAGCCAGGGAACAAATACTCATTGAAGTTAAGGCAGGCACCACGTTCAAAGGGAAGAGCAGCAATCACAGCCGAGACCCTGCGTCAGAGTTACGTGACACACTACGTGAAACACGCCCTTCGCGGTAGGGGTCTAATGCATACCCCTACCCTGCCATCATTATTTACTTTAATTAGCGAGCTAATCAGCTGTCGGCGCTGTGGAGCCGGGGATGGCACTGGGTGACAGCTGAGGGTCCCAGGGGAGACAGCCACGGGCTGGAGACCCGAGCAGCCCCTCGCAGGGCACCCCTGGGCCGGTGCCGAGCTCGGAGGGTGCAGGCGGGGGGCTCAGCTGTCCTTCCCCATCCGTCTGTCCACCGGGGAAGGCCTGAGCAGCCAGCCCGTGACCATGATCGGATTTCCAGCCCTGAAGAATGAAAACACAGCTCGCTGAAATTCCGCCTGCCTTTGCAAACAAAGCCGGCTGCTGCTCCGGGCTGGGTGTCCCAGCTCTGCCCGCACAGCCGGGCACTCGGGTGAACCGCGCACAGCCGGCAACAGCCCTGCTCGGCCTCCTGTAAACAATAAATTAAGCCAAATAAATATTGATTAGGTCTTTGCAGTGCACACAAATGCCGTGGGGACCATCCTCTTTAATGCGAGCTGGTTCCCCACCCCTCGCGGAGCCTCCTTTAAAAACTCTGTTTTCTCCCAAGCCCAGGACGGTATCTTCCCTGTCCGGGCTGCTGCCGAGGCCAGCAGCGCGAGTGGCTGTCCCCCGCTGCCCTCCCCGAGGGGATGTTCCTGCCCGCACCTGGAAGTGGAACAGTCTCCCTGGGATTTTGACTAAGACCCCTATCTCCAGAAATCACAGCCACCACCAGCAGCTCTGCCCAGCGGGCTCCGGCTGCTCCTGTCATTCCAGCACTGGGATTTTCATGGCTTTGGGCACTGCAGAACCGGAGCTGGAACGGACAGAGCTGCTTTAGGTATTCAGCAAATTTGCAGCAAACAGTTTATTGGAAACATTTAGCCCTCTTTCTGTTCGTTAATGGAGTTCAAGCATACTTTGATTTTCTTCATATTTGCTCATTATTTTCAATTGCACAGGGATGCTTTAATGGGGATGTTCTGGAGTGGGGACAGCCTGCCCGTTGTTCCAAGGCAGGCAGCAGCCACAGCACGTCCCTGCTCCAGCCCCGACACGCTCTGCGGGATGGAAACCTGGCAAGGATTCAGGCTCCTACCACCGCCCCCCAGACCTCCTCTTCCGCAGGCTTTGCTGCGAGCAGACTGCTCCAGACGCAGCAGCGCTCGCTGAGAGCAATTTAAAAGGGTTTGCAAACACCAGCATGGTTCTTATTGAAACAAATATCCACCAATCTGCGTCACGATCAGACAGCACCAGCTCTGGGAAAGATCACGGCTCCCCAGCTGATTTGGGCACGGTGTCATGGCAGCAGCCGTGGAGCAGCGTGGCCACAGGCAGCCTCCTGCCAGTCCTGCCTGTGCCACAGGGCAAGAGGGGACACTCCACGACCAAAATGTTCCCTGTGGTAGGAGCACCCACGCCCAGGTAGAAGGTCAAGCACACATTCTCCACTCTCACAACAATTCCTGCATGGATAACAAAGCTGCATGAACGTGAGGCTACCACACAGGCAAGGAAAGGCAGAGCAGGGCCATGAGATGTCTCCTTTCCCTGCTGCTTCAGCCATCCCTGACCTGGGCCAGGAGGTCTGAGGTGCCCCCGGCTGGTGTGACCAGAAGAGAGAAGTGTGGGGTAAGACACAACCCCCTTGTTAATCCTGTTACACCAAGAACTGTTGGTGCCACTGCCACACCTCCCAAACCGCAGAAGGTCCCACCAGACTCAGCAGAGCTACCCTGCCCCGGCTGGGGGACGAGCAGCCACCACAGGGAGTTTCCAAACAAGGAGCCGACACCGACCAGCAAAAGGGTTTTGTGTGAATGCTCCCAGCCACTGCCAAAACTTCTGCAGGCTGAATATTCCAGACCTGCTGTGACACTCGGGTTACTTCACATACATTGCACAATCCCAGTTTATTTTGGGAATTACACGGTGATGGATAGCTAGATGTAAGGAAAGGCCATTATACGCTATAAAAAGCTGCACAGTCTTCCTGACTGCTCTGTGCTCTGTGACAAACCATCTGCTTCTCCTGCACCTCCCTTTGTTTATCCTGCTCAGCTCAGCTGAAATTAAAATTGACAAAAGCAATTTCTCCCGATCAAGTTAGAAAGATAAGGAGAGCGGCTGCTGCACACAGTGCCATAGAAACCTGGGCTACTCCAGCACTTCTTCCTCCTCCCTGTGCACCAGCTCAGCCTCTGAAGTGAAGTGCCCAGCTGCAGTGGGAAGATCGTCCCGCTCCCGCCAAAGGAGAAACACAGATGGATTTAGCCACGGGAGATCAATCTCACAAACGCAGCGCTGAGAAGGAGTTTTGTTTTATTCGTGTTCCGATCCCCTCCCCTTGGATTCAGAAGTACAAAGTGGCCCCTTTGATTAGAAAAGCACATTTGGATGAATTTGGAATTATTTCCTGTTCGAGGGAAAGGAAGGAGAAAGGCAACATATTTTCTTGGAGAACATTTCTGGGGCATTTGAGACCTTCTAGGTTATATTTACACTGCTAAAGCACTTTTCAGATCAAAGCACTCTGAAAAATATGGGTCCAGGCTGCAGACACAGCTGTAGCTCAGCTCTGGCACCAAGGATTCAGTCCCACAGCCTCTGACAATACAGCTGGCAGGGGGCTGCAAAAGCTGTAGGATGGAAGAGAGCCCCTCACCACCTCCTGGCACCTCTCCTCAAGGTGCTGGGGTACAACATTGCCCCTCTGAGCCCAGCAGGGTCAGCTCCTGGAACCTATTTGCATCCCACAGTGCAGCCCTGCTCAGGCAGAAGCCGGGAGCCGGAGGCAGGGAGTGCAGCTCTTAAAAGACGAGGGACCTTCATATTTCTACATCCAATTTCTTTAGACATGTTAATAGCACAAGGCCTTTTTTCTCGGAGATGCAGGAGCAGCTGCTCAAGTCTCCACTGAATTAAGCTAAGGGCAAGTTTTACGTTTTGAAGAGAGATTTTTTTGGGTCTGGTATTTTTCTTTCAAACCTGAGAGCAAAGAAAGACATCACAAAAACATCAAGCTGCAAGACATGCCATTTTCCCTGTGCTGGTATAACTCAAGAATCGCTGAACAAAACCGCAGTCCATGTTCCTGACAAATTCCCCAGTGGGCTGAGTAAAGGCTGGAGAAATTCCACCCCAGAAGGTAATTACTTTCTTTTTTTTTTTTTCTTCCTTCCTGAAGTTATTAGAGTTGCAGGAAGGCCTTGCAACAGCAGCACCTTGGATCACAGGAGCAGCAGCCCTGTATGTGCTGGAGCTCACTGCATGGGCTGCAGGTACCAGTCTTTGCAGGGCAATGCAGCAAAGTGAGGGGACAATCAGATGTCACAACCCTTCTGCTCACTAAAGTGACAGGTGGAAACCTCCGGGGCCAAAGAGGATGCTAAGGAGCACTCTAGGTGGGAGCAGGAGCCTCACTGACACAGACTGCACGTCTTGCAGGCATCCATGGCTCCATGGCCACCTTTCACAGCAAAGAAAATCCCCCTCAGCTCAGGTGAAACGGGAACAGAGGGTGCCTTGGTTCCCAGCCAGCATTAACCTCCTCCCTCTATTGTTCTGCAGTTACGGGGGAAGTGCCGGGGCCTCACAGCTGGAGCAGGCACCACAGTCCCGCAGCCAGAGCTGCTGACACTCACTGCCAACAGTTAATCAAGATTCATCAAGATTCATCAACTGCTCTGATTGCATTACACATCAAGGGGCAGATAATGCCGATAAACCGCTCTGCAGCGAGGCCAAAGCAGAGCGACCATGCCAGCAAATCAATAGAGCCATTCTGGATTTGCATAGGATGCATTACCTTAGGATCTAGATCTGCTCCTGGGTTTGTCCAGGATAAACAAGATTAGATCTGGATCAATCCCGGGCTTACTGGGGCTAAGCAAGATTAGACCACAATCAGCCTCCCTATTGATCATGTAATTTGTCGCTACTACGCTTGGGAAAAACTCCCCCGTGCAGATGACAGAAGCTGCCCCGGCACGAGGGGGTGGCAATGCCAGCCCTGCTGCCCTTGCCACGTTCATTAGACACATCACTCACTCAGCACTGTCATTGTTTTCTGTGATAACATACTTAAAATTCAGCCGTGCGCTCTTCCCCACATTTAAATAGAATCAGAGATTTACTCCCGGACATATATATTATGCATTAAAACCGTATTTTAGGAGTTGGAGTAAGGATTCACCTGGCTCCTCATCTATCTGCAGCTAACAAGCCTCCGCCAACCAGCAGCCCAGGAGAGCCAGAGGGAGCGTGACAGAGGGATGGCACAGCGAGGGACGGCAGGGGAGGCTGGGCAGAAGGCAGCCAGGTACACAGAGAGAATGGGGAACGACCCACAGCACCACTGCCTGACAGCATCTGCCGGCGCCAGGTGATGTTTTGGTGCCTGGGATAGGGACGTGGCTTCATCTAGACCTTGCTAAGTTCCCCTGGGATTTTGAAGGGTTTGATGATTACGATAACTGGTTGGGGGTTTTTTGCGTCAGCTGCTTTTTATGCATCCCTGACTGTAGGAGTTAGAAGGAATCAAAGACTCTCAAACCGTCTGGCAGCTCTGGGGCCCACAGCCCACTGCAAGCAGGGAGGAGAGGGAAGAGTTCTCCTGGCCTCTGAAGTCTGCTTCTCCTCAGGGAGCGGTGGGAAGTTATTTCTGCAATATTGCAGCTGGATCAACCGAGGAGGAGATGACATGAGATTAATGAAATAATCGTGCTCTGTGGGCTGAGCGGGGAGCAGGGCAGGATATTGCCCTGGCAGTGCTCCTGGCAGCAAGCTGAGCACCAGGCAGGGAAACTACAGGCACCAGCCTTCTGCCCCAAACTTTTGCCTCCAGCAGCAAGGACTTCTTCTGTCTGCATCTTTCCTCTGCCTTGTCCCCTCCTGCTCAAGGGAGGGTCATTTCCAGGTGCAGAGACCACAGTTACTCTGACCAGGAGCACTGAACCTAGCTTGATTTGTTCAGTGTGATGAGTCCAGTGCTTGGTTTTTAACTATCCAAGCAAACACCTCCTAAGGTATCCCTGTCCTCCTCTTACTGACTGCGCTATTGGAAGGGTTACCTGCTAAAGACAAGCATTTTTGTAAGTGTGGCAGGTGACACCAATAAATCACTGGGTCACGCTGTTGCCAGGCAGACCCTGGTGGGCCACCTAGCTTGTGGCCCTCTCGACCCCCCTCTGCCCCCATTTTCCTTTTCCACCCCGGGGTCCTGCTTTGTCATGTGCTGGGAGTCCCTGGAGGGTTCAGCCACATCTGCAGACACCAGTTTCTGCAAACACCCCCTGTGCAGGTTTTTCTTGCCCTGCTTATCCCAGTAAATATGTTTCAGTTAATCCAATTTGCTCTCGCATTGAGTCGCATCAAACACAGCGGCTCCCAACCAAATATTAAAGATACAAAAAAAGCAGCTCCAGCCCCTTGCTCACAGTTTGGGAGAGGAGGCTCTGTGTGGGCATCACACATTGCAGAGGGCAAACAATTGCCTTGGCCCTCCGAGGCACAGCTGGGGTGCACCGGCGACCGGCAGCAAATAACACAGGGGCAAAGGACTAAATCGCATTTGTGCATCCTCCTCCACCATGTTCCTCTGCATTATTTAGGAGAAAACACGTTCTCTTCAAGTCTTTATTCTTTCCCTTTTGCACTCAATTCCTGCTGCGGGCAAGTGAATTAAATCAAACGCTCCAAGCCCAGGTTTCATGAAGCCTCTCTTATCACACTCCAGGTCCAGTGTAGGTCTGGAAAGCCACCCCTGTTCCTGCAGCAGGCCAGAGCCAGCTCTGGGATCAGGCAGACCCGGAGCTGTGCAGACCTGGGCTGGGTAGAGCCAACAGCTGCCATGCATGGACTGAAACCTAGAGCCCAACACCTGCAGCTCGGAACTGCAGATCCAGGTCCAGGCTGTGGGAAAGAGCCATGCCCTGGGAGCAGACTCTGGCAGCTGTCACTGACTCTGCCTGGGACCATCACGAGACAAAGCACGAGCCTGGGGCCCCCATGGCAGGTGGTGTTTGGAGCCAGGGCAGGCACCATGCACCAGCACAGCCCCAGCTCCTCACCCGAGCTGAGGTGGGTCTGGAGCACTTGCAGTGCCATCACATCAGCCTGGGTAGACACCCCAGAAGGAGCCCACAAATCCCCCACGCCTTCCCCACACCAGGGCCTTACAGAAGCAGAATCACATTGCCCAGAAAAGCAGCTCCTCACCTACACCAGCTCTGCAGATACCATGGGCAGGAAGAGTCTGGGTGACAGAGGGGCAGCCCCTCACACAGCTGAGTAAGGGCAGGGGAGCTGCTTCCCACACTTGACAGCAGGGGATTCTGACCCCCTGAGGGCACCCAGAAGGGCATGAGGTTAGAGCAGGCACCAGCATCTCTGTGGGTAACCCACACCTGCAGGGCAAAATTGATTCTTTTGAATTAATCTATTTAGGGAGTTGGAGTTGAGCTAGCTCTAGGTGCTATTTAAGCTGCTTTCCCTGTGCCTCGTGTTCAGCATTTGCATGGTGGGATTAAATCAGATGAGGGGAGTGGGAACAGAGGCACAAGCACCTCTGGGTGTCTGAGACCTGCACACCCAGAGCAGGGTCTGAACCTCCTCACATCCCTCCATCCTGCATGCCCAAAGCATCCCCCCATCAGGGGAGCAGCTGAGGAGCCCCAAAAGCTTTGGGATGCAGAATTGGAGTGTCAGACCCCACCAGCCTGAGATGCTCCAGCCCAGCAGGACCCTCAGCACCCTCCAGCAGAGATCCTTCATGCTTTGGAAAAAAAGCTTAGCGAGGAGGATTTCTCCTCTCTGTCATTAACCTGACATAATGTCTTTCCTGCTGGCAGCTTTCAGGCTCAGCAGGTTTGTTATAAAATTCATTATCAGATATTGCAATCACAGTCATCTTTATTGGGCTCTGCATTTACAATAATTAGGCCAATAAACACTGATTTATAAAAATGACAAACAGGAACTCCCAGTAAGCAAGAAAAATGTGCTTTCTTTAGCGAGCAGTTTCTCACAGGACAAAAAAAAATTGTAAAAAGGTAGAAACCAATCACTGTAGGTGACAGCAAAGTAAAGCGGGTTCTCCTGGGAATTTCCACATCCCAGCCAAGACATCACCAGGGACAGACCCAGGGTGCAGACCCCAGTGCCAGGGGTTGCAGAACCAGGGAGCAGGGGAGATGCTGGAGGTGCAGTGGGAAGAGAAGATCACAGCAGGTGGCACAGAGAGGGAAAGAGCAAGGAGGAGGCAGCAGGAACCAGGAGGGAGAGTGGGAACAAAGCAACGTCAGAGAGAAAAATCCAACAGAAGGGAAGCACCTTGGCAGGGAGGGAGGAAAAAAGAGAACCTGCCAGGTATAGCAAGGGGAGAGCAGAGCAGCAGAAGAGAAAGAGGGTGAGATGGAGCTTTAAGCCTTAATGTCATGGAAAAAATGAGAGAGGCGAGAGGGAGGTGTTATCTGAGAGAGGGCACTGCAGATGCTCTCTGCATTCCCAGACTGCTCCAGAGGCACAGGGGCTGTCTCAGTGGGCTTTGTGAGGCACAGCCGGGCTGTGACAGCGAGCTGACCCCCCAGAGCAGCCCCTCGGGGGTACAGGGGGTGGAAGGCGAGGGCAGACACAGCACACACAGCAGAAGTGGGTGAGAGTGTGATCCCAAAGGCAAAGACTCGCTGCGTCAAGGAAAGGGCAGAGCTGCAGCCCGCCCGGCTGCAGGGGAAGGAGCTTATGGGGCACAGAATGGGGCCCAGCACCACGGGGGTGCAAGCCA
Source organism: Ifrita kowaldi (assembly GCA_013398055.1). Lineage (NCBI taxonomy): Eukaryota > Metazoa > Chordata > Aves > Passeriformes > Cinclosomatidae > Ifrita > Ifrita kowaldi. The sequence continues at coordinate 16,832 of VZRS01006646.1, forward strand.
GCCCTCCTACAGACCCCAGCACGGGTGCTAGGAGAGCCTCACCCAGGGCCAGTGCCCTGGGACCCTGGCACTCCCCAAAGGGCAATAGCTGAGCCACCCAGGTTCCAACAACACCCCCCGGCACTGCGGGGCAGCAGCTCCTGGAACAGCCCTCAGCATCTCCCTGTCCCACAGCCAGGAGCACTGGGAACCCTCTGGCCTGACACCAGTCCCCTCCAGCAGCCCCTGGAGGTGGGTGCCCCCAAAGCTGGGCAGGGACAGCCCAGCAGCAGCACCGTGCCCACGGCCCCAGCAGCCAGCCCACCCTGGCAGCGTGTGCCACGGTACAGCAGCACCAATATGCTCATCATGCCCCCTCCGCACCCCCTTGGTAGCCCATCTGCCATCACACATGGCTGAGGAGGAGGGAAAGCAGAGCAGGAGGAGGAGGAGCCCATCTCCTCCCGTCCCTGCCCCGCGGGCACACAGCCCAGGTGCCGCTGCCTGCCAGCAGCAGGGCTGGTCAGTGCACCCCTCACTGCCCTGACCCACAGCTCCCACCTCCCCTGCACACACCAGAACCTCCTCCCACCTCTCTGGCCTACCTTTTCGGTCCATATTTCCCCTTGCTGATGCTCAGCTCTCAGCACACCTTGCTGCTGGCAGCCCTGCAGCCCCACTCTGCCAGCCGAGGGCACAGCCCAAACCGCCCTCCAGCCACCCCACCCCCTGTGTACCCTCCCAGGCAGCTGAGCAGCGTTGGCTCCAACCACCTCCACTCTTGAGGAACACCTGATGCCCCAGGAAGAAGTGCGGCTGTCAGGAGTGCCCCCCAGTCTGGGCACTCCCAGGGCCCCCCAGCTGCCAGGGAACATCCAGAGGGGAGCCAGCATCAGCTGATGAGCCCCAAAACTCGTGGGGTTACAGAGCCTTCCACCACTTATTTGTATTGGAGGCAGACATGGGCAATCCTGCTGACTTTGGTTCGTTTTATTTATTTTATTGATTTTTAAAATAGCTGCTTTTTTCCAAAAGGGCCCCGGGGCTGTGAACAGCTTGACTGTACATATGAGAGCTGGGAAAGAGGCAGCAGCAGAGCTGGAGGCACAGGGAAACAGGTGAGGCTGCATGGAGACATCACTGGGAAAGAACCAGGCAAACCCTCATCTCCTGGGCCTCCGAATCTCCCCAGGAGCCTCAGTGCACCCAGGAGACCTGAGAATTCATGCTCCCATCACTGGGCTGCAGCTGCATGTGGTCTCAAAGGACGAGGGAAAATGTTGTTTGCATTGTCACTGGGCAATTAATGGTAAAGGCCATCAATGGGAGAGTTAATGACAGTCAAAGAAAAATTAACTGTGTTGAAATTCTTCAGTTTAATGGATCCTTTCTTGATTAGTAGCACGTAGGAGTAATCTCAACTCTTTCTTTACTTGCTTTAGAAGTAAACAACATTAATGCATGTATCAGGTGACAGTAAAAGAAGGCAGGAGACACTGTGGTACTGCACTGATTCAGCGGGAAGTGTTCAATATGTTAATATTAAATATTTCAGGTTTGCTAAGAAGTGATAAAGCGCTGGTTATTCTCTTCACACAGTCCCAGTGCAATGAAGTCCCTTCTACCAATTTTTTTTCCTCCCTATAGGTTTCCCACAGCCATGTTCTCAGCTGAGGTGAGATACTGACCTGGCAGTTCCTCAGATGGGACCCTGGTGCCTCTCCACGTGCTGATGAGTTTATTGCTGGTACCCAGGGCATCCCTGCATCCTGCACTGCACCCCCACACCTGCAGCACCACACCTGCACCTCTCTGAGCAACCTCCTTCCCTCAGACACAGTCATCACAAAATTGCCTGCTCCTAATGAAGCAGGCTGGCAATTAACTGCTGCCAGCAGAGCGTTGGCATCACTCCGAGCATCCGTCTGCTGCCGTGAGCAGGGAACCCAATAACCCTGTGGTGGTTTTGGGTGATGGGCGACAGGGGGAGGATCACTGCAGGGCAGGGGGAGACACCAACCCAAGCCCCCCAGGTTATCCCCTACTTGCTTTGCCTTCTTGCACATCCCAGAGGAGCTGCAGACTGTTCCTTAACAACCCTCAAACTATTTTTAATAAAAGGCATTTCGGTGTGACACCAACACACACATAGCTTTCAATTACATTTTAGCTCTCCCAGTAGGAAGCAGCTCTTTATTGGGAAAAGTGACTTACGATAGTGCAGGATTATGGGTTTGGTCTTTGCATTACAGGTATTCAAAGCCTGGTGAAAATAAAAACTGCTCAGCACACATTCCATAGCTGAGCTAAGCCTCGTGCATGGGGAAGCATTTCGGAAGAAGTTAAGTGTTTGAAATAAAACTGTGTAGTCATCTGGTAGAACAGAGACATGAAATTGTTATTTATCAAGATGAAACTGGCATTTGGATAAAATTCTCCGGCGCTGTTAATAACTTCTGTTGATGAGGGAGTTGCAAGAGCAGCGATGAGGCGGCCGTCCCCAGAGCTCGGAGGAGCGGGATTTTTCATGGGCTGTGAGCAAGGGAAGCGCGTGTCTGCCGTAATAACTTTCTGAGCGCCTCCGTCAGAACGGCCACCACGAATTTATCTTTTTCTGTTCTCTCCCAAAGCTTTGTCAGTTTTGAGTAATTTGCTGTGAGTAGCAGCTGCTGGAGTGCCACATGGCCACGTGCGTCTCCAGCATGAACTCCAGCTCCCTGAGCAGTTTTATCATAATGATTAAGTTCCTTAACTTGAATCAAGGATGTCTCTGGAGTTCCCTACGACGATGTGAACTTAAGATAAACAATGAATGATGAATAGGCCAATTACTGAAACCTCCCTTACTGAAACCTTCGGCTGAGGCCGTATGTGGCTGGTTGATAAGAGGAGGTACGTGTCCTCTCATCTGGCAAATGTTACTGAAAATTGGACGGTTTGAAGCAAAGACAGTTCTGGGTAATCAGGCACTGGCTAATGAGCAACTTTCTTTTATATGGGATTTTTCCCTTTCTCTGTTTGCTGTCCATGATGCTGGAAGTGGAGAGGGAGCCGTCAGGCTGAGCCACGTGGTGCAAATGCTTCTCCATGGTACAAATCCCTGCCCTTGGCCCCCACAGTGCGCCCCAGCACAAGGCACAAAAGCAGCAGGGGAGAGCCAAGGGCTGTCTGGTGGTCCTGCACATCTCCTGGGGGTAAGGAAGCCTCTCCTGAGAGAGCCACCCAAGCGAGGGGAACGGCCATTCCATAAGCCTACCAGCAGTCTGGTAAAACTCCGTGGGTGCAACTGCAAAGGGATACAGACACCCCAGCTGAGGATGCGGGAAAAGCACCTTGGAGCAGGGATGCAGCACCTCAGCCATGCTGTCAGTCAGCATTCCAGGCATCTTGGGGGCTGAAGCACCAAAAAAAGCAAAGCAAGAGGCATCTTCCCTACCGAGAGATCTCCCAGTGGTGGGCAAGGAGAAGGGCCACAGTGGGGGTGGGCACAGCGGAGTCCCCTGGGTGCTGTGGCTCTGTGTTGCTCCTCTGGCTCCATCCAGGAGCAGGTGTCACCACTGCCACCACTGCCAGCCGTGAGAGCTGCATGGCACCACGTCCCACAGCAAATGGTATGATTTACTTACTACCTACGGAATTGCCCAATTAATTCACTATCCACATTAATATTATGGCTCATTTTTAACTTTACTGTCTCCATCGTTCCAATTTAGTGCTGCTCAGAGATGCTGCCACTGACCTTAATGGGTTTTTCATTACAACAAAGAGCGCAATATTAATCACGAGGGGGTTTCAGCTGGAGCTTGCTGCCCAAGCCCCACTGCTTTGGGGAGCTGCTTTTTAGTGGTTTGGGAGCCTATTTTATTTCTGCCAGGCTGCTCACCCCCGCTCACACCGTGTACAATCCTTTCTGCTGTCCAGGAGGAATTTCTTGGTGTAACATTTCCAGGCGCAGAGGTTTTATGCAGCAGTCAAGCTACGCTGCAGATATGATAGATTTTTCTGGGCAAATTGGAACAAGGAGTAGAAAACTGAAAGGATGCACCAGTCATAGGCAATGAGCCTCTTATTGTCCTGTATAAAAATCAAATGCCTTTTAATCATTTCAAATGTTCTTCTGGGTATCAATTAGTCACACATTAATATCAGTATTGCTTCTCTTCCTCAGTTCACATCAGATTAAATTCTCCCCTGTCATTTACACTCGCTCTCATTAGCTTCATGGAAAATTAGTGATTGTTCCCTCTCCATTGGCACTGATGGGAGATTTTCTTCGGAACTGCTTTTTATACAGAGAACCTGGTTGTCATCTTAAGGACACTAAGGGGTTTTCCCCCAAACTTGTCTTTTCATAAAAAATACTTTTTTTTTTTCCTCTGAAACCCTGAGCTCTGAGCCAGAGCATTGGGCAAAAAACCCCAACACTTCTGATGAGTGTCATCCTGCAGTGTCTGTCCTTCTCTGCATCCCAACTATCTGTCTCCTTGTCAGGATGCAGTGGCTGTAACACAGCCACAGGTGCTGAGGGGAGGACACCTGGGGTTGCACAGGGGTTTGCTGCTGTCAAACCCCCCATCCAAGGCTGGGTATTCGTAGCTCTCTCTGTGGAGAGCAGCAGTGTGGAGGGCTCTCATCCTGCTCCCTGCCCTGCATGGGCCAGGACACTCTGGGCTGAGCTGGCCCGGGGGCTGCGTGCCCACAGCTGTGCATGCAGTGCCTGTGCTCACTCCCACTGCCCCCCAGCCCCCCCGGGCAGCAGTGCCCAGTTTGTCAGGACCAGCAGGTCAAAGGCTCCAGCTCAGCCACAGGATCCCTGACAGCCCCACCACCCACCCCGGGCTCTCCATCCCCAGCACTGCCAGCACTGGAAGGGACCTGTGATATTTATTGAGTTTTATTAACTCCCAGCCCTGGGAGGTTCTCACCTCTTGCAGCTAATTCAGACACCCGGCTCCTGATGGGGTTACAGTGATTGCCATTAAAAAGCTTGACATTTACCTTACAACAGCAATAAAATAATAATGCCTAATTTGGTTTATGAGTGGCATTTGCAGTGTTTCCTGTGCCTTGAGTGGGGGATATGGTGAAGATCTGCTGATCAATTATGTCTGCTTAGCAGCACTGCTGTAATTCTTTCCTGTAATCAGAACCATCTTTCAGTAGAGCTGCTCCAAAGTTTTCCTCTGAAACTCTAATTTTGACAAGAAAAGAAAATGTTTTCAAATACTTGAGTTTCCAGTGAATAACAAAAGCTTCCGAGATGGAACTTTCTGTTGGGAAGTGGAGACAGGCAAACCTGGTGTCTGCACAGATTTGCTGCATTTAGATTTCCAAAACCTCTCAGATGTTTTCAAAGGCTGCCTGCGACTGCTTTCCATTAAAAAGGGGGTTTTTTTCTCCTCCAAATAACCTCATCAGTATGATTCCCTTCTGTTATTGCCATCTCAAATATTAAACCCTCCCCAGTGTGTTTTACACCCCCGGCAGTGCTGAGGGGCTGTGGGGTGAGCAGCTCCTGCTGCTCCGGGGCCAGGGAGCCCAAACCCCTTCTCAGGGAGCAGATACACACCAGGGCACACTCCCCAGCACACACATGGGCACGCTGCTCTCCCCAGGCTGTTCAGCATCTCCACTTCTGTCCCTCCAGGATTTACCCCAGGCTGCAAGCAGCAATGTCCGAATGCTCACAAAGCCAGGGCCAGACCTGCTAAAAGCAATTTCTTTCTCCATTTCTCATCCTGAGCAGAACTCGATGTGGATTTTCTTTTTTTCAGTGCAATTTTAATTCGTGCATGATGCACTTTGGGTTTTTATTAGAGTAAACAGCTTGGAAAAAGAGTCCATGCCAGCTCTCCTACACCAGGGAGCCTCATCCTGTTCAGACTAGAAACCTCATGCCCAATTTCTGAAAGCCTTTCTTAAGATGGGTTCATTTCCACGAAGAAATGCTACAATTTCAACAAATGGAAAATTTTGAACATAGAAAAACAAAACAAAAAAAAATTAGTCAGGAAACTCCTGGCTAGGCCGACTTTGGGGTAAGGCTGTGCTCTCCATGGGGAGAGCTCAGGCCTCACCCCACACACGCCCTGCACACATGTGCACACTGCATGTGTGTGCACACCCACGCACCCTGCTCACGTGTCTGCACACACCTTGCACACACACGTATGCACACGCG
>VZRS01006646.1:23092-39163 GCA_013398055.1 Ifrita kowaldi
CCCCTGCTATGCCTGTGTCCCCCTGCCATGCTGGGACCCCCCTGCCATGCCCGTGTCCCCCTGCCATGCCCAGGTCCCCCTGCCATACCCGTGTCCCCCTGCCACGCAGGGACCCCCCGTGCCCGCTCCCGGGCTGTTCCCACGCACGCACGAACAGTGCAGCAGTGTCCCCGACCCCAAGCTCCTGGGGGACCGGCAGTCTGGGCACCTCCAGCCATTGGCACATGGGCAGAAGCGTAGGGCAGAAGCGGAGATCGAACGGGCGCGTGTCCAGCGGCGTGGGGGCGGCCGGAGCCCCGCGGGCAGGGGCGCTGCGGGGAGAGCTGGCTGCCCCTCCGTGCGGGTGGCCGTGGCCCAGCCTCCCCACCGCGTGTGCAGCCAGAGCCTCTCTAACTCCACCTCGGAGCGGGCTGGCGTCCTCGCACACGGAGGAGACCATGGGAGAGACGGCCCGGCAGAGCCCGCAGGACTGCCGCTTTCTGGACGTAAGTTCACGGCTTGCCTTGCCACCCTGCGTCCCTGCGGCGCCAGAAATGCCTGATACGTGCGTGTCCTCCTCCCTCCTGGAGCCCTCAGCGCACCCCGGCTACCACTGGTTTGTCATTAAATAGGCAGAAGCAGCCAAGCCGCGGAAGAAGAGCTGCCCCAGGTACCAGCTCTGTGGACTGCTCTTCAGCGCGCTGCTCCTTTCTCTTATTCTGATATTTTTTGGTGTCAAATACCTCTGGAACCCAGCACCCAGAAAAGTAAGTAAAAACGCTTTGATACAGCATTTCAGAGTGTCGCTTCCCCAGACAGAGCTGTCCCCCTCCCCTTGACTCGCTGAAACTTTCAACAACTCCCCAAAACCCAGGCAACTTCACAAAATGCATTTTCTCAGACCACAAGTATTCATGGGACTTTTAAAAATCTTTGTATTATTCATAACTAGCTTTTACTTTATACAGGCTGGGTTTTTTCCCTGTCACCGCATTCCTTCCCCAGTTAACAATTACAGGGGACGGGAGCTACGCCACGAAGGGTTAAAGTTACTCTTATTTCACCGGCAGCAAATTTTATGACAAGTAAGAAAATATTTTCCATTTCATTTCAATTATCTTGCCAGAAACCGGTGGAAAAGTCATTATGCCACCGCATAAAGAGGAGAGAAAGCCAGGACGCAGTGGTGATTGATTGTCATGGATTGTATTTCTTACTTTAATGTGTCTGCAATGTGAGGGACGGTGAGACGGATTAGCTTCTGGAGGAGCTCCTGCTAACTGGGTTGGGCTCGTTTATTCCCAGCTGCAGATGGACACTGCTGTAAGTGCCGAGCGTGGCAGGGAGGCAGCAGGACTGGGCATCTCCAGCCGTCTCTGCCCGCTGCCGCCCAGCATCCTGACAATTCTGCCAAAACCCTTTTTTATCCCACACCCCAAGTAAATAATTTAACCTTGAAGCCAACAGCCTGCCTGGTGCCACTCATCCTCCTTTCCTTTGAACTTCCATGCTCATCCAGGAGGCCTCGCTTTGCACCCCATCACCAGTGGGTTTTGCTGGCCCTTAAGAACCTCTCCAAAATTCCTGTGCACAGCCAAGGCCATCTCTTTCCCACGCTGGCATCTCCAATCTCCTCCCTGCCCTATCCTGGAGCCACTCCAGCCTGTCCAGGCTGCCCTCCTGCTGGGTAGAGGAAGCACCCTGCTTGCTGGAAACTTTATTTTCTTATCAGCAAATAGAAATAAATACCCCCCAAAATAAAAGAAAAAACAATAAAAGCCATATGTTTCTCCAGAATCCTGCCAAGACGATTGTAAAGTCTCTACTGTTCCTAGAAAAACAGGGGTCATGCCAGGCATGGGGGGAGGAGGCTGTTAACCCCTGGAGGGGCGGTTTTCGCCAAGCAGGCAGCGCAGAGACAATGCCACAGCCTCGGAAAGGACATCCAGAACTCCAGCCCTTGGTGTCCTCACTGGTGGCACTGGTGGAGGATGGAGTCCATCCAGCCCTCCCCAACACCTGACGGGCAGGCAAGTAGGGCGTGAGGTGCCAAGAAAGCAGAGCTGTTCCTGCAGTGGAGCTGCACACAGACACTCCCAGAGCCCAGCACTGCCCTGTCCCTGTGGCTGTAGCTGGCCTGGGAGTCCTCAGGACAAAGCAGGATGGGGGGGCTGGAAGTTCATAATGCTCAGAGATATCAGCCAAGGGGAATTAAACTCTTTGAAGAACATGAAACCCTTCAAGCTTCCTTGATGTAACTGGAGAGTGGAAAAAAACTTGAAAGAAGAGTTGTTCCTCTGAGGAGTGGCCTTGGACACGGCTCTGCCCTCTGCACAGCAGCCTCCGCGCCGGCCAGCACAGCTGATGATTCAGCTAACGAGGGGTTCATCACAGCCTTGCAGAGGGACGTATTTCAACCATTCACCAGCAAGTGTCATTTTTAGCCCTATAAAACATCTCATAGCTCTCTGAACAGCACAGAGCTGGCAAAGCCCAAGTGGGTTAGCTGGCCGCTGTGCTGGCCAAAGTAATTCTTTGTAAATGGAGAGGCACTTGAAGGTAAGGTGCCACATGGGATCCTGCCCTCCTTGAAATGATTTATGGCACTGTGTGCATTTTGTCAGTCAAAACCAGCAGCCATCCACCCATTTTAGTCTTCAGACAGTTTTTACCACATCATAAAATCCATTGAGAGCTATATATCTTTACATAATCTTCCTGCAGACCAACAGGAGATGCCCGTGGCTGCCAAGGCGCACATCACTCCTCTAACCTTTAAGCAGAGGTGAAGGTACCCATCAGTTCCCATCTGCACAGCCAGTTCTGCACCCCGGTGGATGCAAACCAGGGGATACTGGTGCTGGGAACACTGCTGGGAGGCTTTGAACCGCCCGAGGGGAGGGATGTGCAGGCACCAGGGGACTGTGAAAGGGGGTTTGGGTTGGCACTAAAGACAGAGCTCCTGCCCCACACCAGTGCCGTGGGATGAACAGGGTTTTCCCATCCCTAGGCCTCCATCTCTCCTCCCTGCCCCGTGGACTTGAGGGGTTTTGCACAAGCCCTTTGCTTCCACACAGCACCGTTTGATTTGGGAAACGAGGCTCCCCAGGGCCCGCCAGCTCTCGCCGCGCCAGCAGGATCGTTTTTGAGCTTCACGTAGCATCTGCCACTCCTCATCCTGTAAGGGTCAGGCATCCGCAGGGACTGAGGGCTGCCGGGCTGGCGGAGTGCGGCGAGCACCTGCGAGCACGGGAGGGAGGGCTGCTCCTCCCGGCGCCGCTTCCCGTGGGGATGAGCGCCGCCGGGAAGCCGGCTGCTACGCCCCGAAGCTCTTCAGCAGCCCTCGAGGAGGTCTTTGATCCGCAGGCAATCCTTGATCTCCTCCAGGCAGAGAGAGGCTCTTACCGCTGCCTTTCCAGGAAAAACAGAAGGCGCAGAGATGGAGCAAGTGAGCTGGGGAGGACACGATGGAGCAAGTGAGCCGGGGACACAGTGATGGAGCAAACAAGCCAGGGATGTGCTGTGGAACAAGCAAGCCAGGGAGAAGGGAAAATGAAGTACCTGTGGATTCGGAAACTTAGTCCAGCCTGGGATTTAACCAGGTTCATGCCACAGAAAGCACCAGCAAAGGCTGAGCTGTGGCAAAGCTCCTGGTGCAAGTGTGAGAGCAGCATCTTCTCCCATGCTTGACACACACCCCAGGCTTGACACACATTACCCCACATCCTGGCTGCAGCCTGCCCTTTCACCCAGCCCTGGCACCTGCCTGGGAGCTGCCTCTCCTCGTGCTATCCAGGTGATTGCTCCGGCTCAGAGCTGGGCTGGGAGGAAGCAGCCAGACCCACGGCAGGGTCCCCAGCAATGATGGTCACACACCCAGCCCCAGCCTGTCCACCCACTGGAGAGGGTGTGAAACCACAGGGTTGCTGAGCTGACCCCTGTGTGACTTTGCCCCCCAGGTTTATGACATGGAACACACGTTCTTCAGCAACGGCGAGAAGAAGAAGATTGTGATGGAGATTGACCCGCTGGCCCGGACAGAGACCTTCAGCAGCGGGAACGGCAGTGAGGAAATCCTGGAGATCCATGACTTCAAAAACGTGAGTGTGGCAGCTTGTCCCTGAGACCTTGCAGCAGGACTTGGGATCCTTTAGTCTTGCAGCAGGGCTGCTGGGATCCTTTAGGACACTGAGAAGTTGCTGGAGCAAGTCCCAGGACTATTTGCCCCTGCGTGAGGGAGAGCAAGACCCAGACTCCCCGGGGATACTCTCAAAGGAAAGGAGATGTGTTACCTACATAAGCTTCCACCTGTATTTAATGGTGGCATGGTTCAGTTCCAATGAAATACATCTTAGAAGCGAGACCTAGTTATTGGATTTACCCTTGCAAAGGAACGCAATCATCATCAGTCTATCTGAGCCCAGTGCATTTGTCTGTCTGGAGAGCATTAAAACCTCATGACGCTGTAGAAGGGTCTCTCTGAAACCTGATTAAAATTTGTAGGGAAATACCCTGTGCAGTGACATATGGCAAAATTTTAAGCTAATAGCCTAGCAGGAACTGGGGGCTGAATGTTCATATAACCATAACGGTCAGATGCTATTCTGCATATTTTTATTTATGATAATGAGAGCTCATGATAGTTAAAAGGAGAAGAGGAGCAGAGTAGAATTTTATGACTACCTGCCTTAAAATATTTGTAAAAAGCCCAGTTCTCCCAAACCATAAAATGCAATATCCCTTATGAGGACCTGTTAGTACATCTTAGCACCACGGCTGAACGGAACTGGCACAAAAACATCAACGGGGAAAATACGACTAAACCCTCCTCCTCCAGCTGTACCCTCCCTACAATGGGTTATTCATCCAGCTCTTTGCCCTGACTGCTTTTGGGGTGTTTGCTTTGATCCTGTAGGGAATAACCGGCATCTTCTTTGTGGGACTTCAAAAATGCTTCATCAAAACTCAGACTAAAGTCCTACCTGAGACAACAGAGGCCAAGATCCCCGAGCTGGAGGTAGGTGAATGAAACAGGGCTCCCCTCTGCCCTGCGACATCCACTCCTCTCCCTGGCATAGGAGCTGCCATTCCTGCCGCCCTCCCATCTGCTCCAGCCTTCCCAGAGACGCTGCAATAAAGAAATAATGAGTTGTGATCGCTTCATAAAATGATCTTATTTCAGAGGATTGCTTATAAAAACAAGTGAAAAGAGACAGGATTAGACAGCGACAGACAAAAACCTCTCAACACAATACCGGAGATCAAGAACAATAATCCTGTTGTAGTCAAAAGGTCGTAAGGCAGCTCAGGATTAGCAGGCACCAAAAAGTCAATCAAATTCTTTTCTCCAAGATTTGAGCCTCATGTTTTCAAACAGAATGAGGCAGAAATAAGGGATTTAAATGAGCAGCCACATTTAAGAAATGTAATTTGAGAAAACTCTTGGCGTGCAGACCTGAGAGGTGGGAAGGGCTGGGGCCACTTCCCCGTCCTGCATGGACCTTCATCCCTCTGATGTGCCTGATTGCTTCCTGCATCCATTTAACTGCCCACTGCATCCTGCTGCAAGGAGCCTCACGTGCATGGTGCATGGAAAAAAGTGTGGACTCCATAATTTAATCCCTCTCTGACAGCGTGCCCTGGAGTGACGGCTCAGTCCCTTGACAGCAGTTGTCCTTTGTCCCTGTCCCCATCCCCGAGGCCCTGGTGGTGGCACAGCCTTCCTGCCTCCCCATTTGCAGGACAACGGGTGTTAGCAGATTGAATCCCCCCTAGGGAAGCTGCTGCAGATAAAACGCCAGCAGGACACGTGTTTGAAATGAAGCGTGGGCAGAAACATTTCCCTGAATCATGACCCAAATTCCCAGACACCGATTCTTTGATTATGCCCTAAGAAGCTAATAGATCTTTTCAGCTACCGTCGTAAAAGGGATATGACTTCCCAGGCTTTAGCAGAACATTGCCCCGGGTAGAGAGCTGAAATGTAAAACCCAGTGAGATAAATGTAGATTTAAGCTCTAGTCATGTCTTCTCGGAGCCTGCACGCTGCCAGGTCCTGCAGGCAGCACCTCCCCGACCCCGCGGCTTCCACCAGAGACTCCAAAAATGACCCAGACTGGGTCAGGTTGTGTTGGCTCCTTCCTATGATTTCCCAAAGCCATAAGGAAAAACTCTATAAAAGAGATATACAGCTCCAGACACCTTCTGGAGAGAAAAACGCTTTCTGCCAGCTTGCTCTATGGGCCACCACCACCAACACAGACAACATTGCCTTGGCAGAGAGCTCAGCGCAGGCCCATCCAATAATCTTTATATATCTCCCTCCCTAAGTGCCTGCCAAAACACACCATGGACTAATGCAACGGCAGAGACATGTGGTATAAATTACAGAATACAGCCATGCAAAGAATTTCTGTGAGGAGTAAATTAAAGTGTTCGATCAAAAAATCAGTAGCAGAAGGAGAGAGGAATTAAGTCCTAGGAGCAAAGCAGAGCAGAGATGTTTTAGTCTCATGCTTTAAATGACATGGGGGGCTCCAGAAGACTCTTCCAGATAGTGGGGACTGCACAGGAAAAGGGTCTTGGATGATGAACTGAGAGAGGAGGGAGCAGGGTGGTGCGGACTGAAGGTGGACAGGAAAGCCGAGGCTCATGATGGGTCTCCCCATGTGAGGACTGTCGGGGTGCATCCTGTGTGTGCATCCCGTGAGCACCATGAGCCAAGGCAGGTGAAGTCCAGCTGCTCTCTGGGAGGGGAGAGGTGCCTCTGGGTAAGCCAAGGGGAGGAGAAGCAGCCAGTGGTGGGGAGAGGGTGTCTCACCACGCCAGGGTGAAGTCTTGCTCTTCTTCCAGGGCGAAGAAATCACCACCACCTACTTTGAGCAGTCTGTGGTCTGGGTGCCGGGGGAAAAGCCCATTCAGAACAAGGAATTCCTGAAGAGCTCCAAAATTTTTGACATCTGCAAAAATGTGACCATCTTCTGGATCCACCCCACGCCAATAGCAGGTACCAGGAGCCATCTCCCCAAAAGGGGCTCATGAGCCCTCTCACTGGGAACAGCCCTGTCACGCACCTGTGGGCCCCTGCCATGTCCCCCTCTGTGACATGGTGGGAACCCACTTTCACAGTCTCCTTGCACATCTCAGACATGAACACAGTGTTGCCCACGACCACAGGACATCATGGCCCATGACCTCAGGAGATCATGGCCAATGTAATAGCAGGGGCTGAAGTTTCTCTCTGCAAAGCACTTGTTTCTGCCGGCTCCCCACCGCCCTGCACTTTGCAAAGTGGCCACCCTCCTCATAACAAGGGGGGAAAAAATAATCCTTTGTACCTGCAAAGAAAGCAGCGCTGCTGGAAACTGGGACGCCTAAATTCCCGTCACCACATGAACATCAGAGTGTGAGCAGACATCTGCATCTAAATCACACGGCGGGGTTGCCACCTCCAGCTGCTCACTACACAGCCCTTGCAGAGGTTGTGGCCTCTGAGATGTGCTGGTGTAATTACCCGCTCTCTCTAACCCACTTCCAGCTGAATGAGCCAGGTTAAAAATCCCTGCTGAGAAAACTCCCTCTGCTCTGCAGCCACAGAGCCGCATGGCATCGCCCACGGGTACCGGCCAGCTCACCGGTGGTCCGGAGGGCAGGTGGGCATCCGAGATCCTGGTGCAGAGAGAGGCTGGTGCCCTTGACTGTTGTCCCTGCTGTTAGACCCCATCTGCGGCAGTGTCCTGGGTCGGTGGGTCCAGCTGGGTCACAAGGTGCATCCAAAGCCTTGGCCAGGACAGCAGTGTCCCAAGCTGTCTGACATCTCCCCCAGCAAAAGAAATTATTGCTGCTCTGGGTCTTTCCTAAGTTAAGAGAGCTGTAGCTGGGCATAATCTGCCCCAAATCATGACCTTGGGGCTCATACCAAATCATGCTGCTTTGATGAGGCTCTACAAATCCACCCCCCAGCAGCAGAGCCCACCATGAGGATGTGCTTCTACACACCCACAGCACACATGGGCATGGGGATGGAACGGGCCGCTACCCTCTACAGCCCTGCTCCCAGCCTGGGTGAGAGCTGGAGGCAGTGGAGCACTGGTTTGCTGCTGGGCTTTAAGTGCATCTTGGCACCAAATTCTCATAGAGACATTAATTCTTGCTGCTGCGTTTGTCCCCCTGTTCCGTGGTTATTGACATCAGCATTTGGACTCTTCCTGTAGCTCCCGAGCTGGCCAACCTTGAAGGGGCAGAACAAGAAGAGCCTGAGCTGCTCACGGACAGCCAGAGCTGGTAGGACGCAGGGAGCGAACACGAGCTGGAGGAAGACACGCAGGCGGGGCCCAAGCGTCGGGCACGGCAGCTCACCGAGGAGGACCTGCCCGTCAACGACTACGTGAGTGAGGGAATCACACCCTGGGGTGCCCTGGCCAGGGGCTGGGGTGCCCTGGCCACAGCCCTGGGCTATCTTGGCCATGGTCTCAGGGTGTCCTCGCTGTGCTCCTTGGGATGGCCTGTGCATGCCCTCGGGGTGTCTCCATGTTCCGAGGGAGCTCTGCTCCTCCTCTGAGGTGCCCAGGCTGCCCTCGCAGGCTGTCCTGTCCATGCTCACGGCATGCCTCAGCCACACAAGCCCCTCACTGCACTGACTCTGTCTCTCCCTGGCAGTCGGAGAACGGGCTGGAGTTCCACCCTCTGTGGGATGAGCGAGGCTACTGCTGTGCCCAGTGCCGCCGCGCCCACCGCTACTGCCGGCGGGTCTGCGAGCCCCTGCTGGGCTACTACCCCTACCCCTACTGCTACCAGGGCGGGAGGGTCATCTGCCGCATCATCATGCCCTGCAACTGGTGGATTGCCCGCATGCTGGGCAGGGTGTAGGCTCCGCCGTGCCCGCCTGCTGCACGGCCACCGTCCCGCTGCCTGCAGCCGCAGCCCCCGGCGGGCACTGCCCGTGCCATGCCCGGTGAGCCTGCCCTCCCGCCGGCCGCAGCACCGCCCCCGGGGGACCCCCGCACCCCGCAATGCTCCCGCGGGGCTGGGGGAGGCCGCGCTCCGGCACGTCGCCGCCGCGCTGAGCAGCAAGAGGCAAACAATAAACGTCTTGTATGAGCGATTGCAAAGAAAGTGGAAAGTCGTTTAGTCTCAGTCTGATGCTTAATGGGTCTGAGAAGTGATCTAATTGCGTGGCTGCCTCGTCAGGAGCATCCATAACTCAGGTACGGGCACCACCAGCGCTCGCCTCACTGGGAACGTGCAGAGGTGCCTAATTTGCTCCCTGATGGTGCTGGTGGCTGTTCAGCATGTCCTGACCCTCTGTTCCAGCATGCTCTGACGTGTTCAGTAGTTGTTACTGACAGCTCAGGGTGCCACCAGCCCCTCTGGAGTTGTGTGCAGCACAGGCACAGGGAGAAGGCGGCACAAGGAGCTCCCTGAGGAGCCAAGCAGCCAAAGTCAGAGGGAGTCCACTCCTGTGGAGAGCCCCAAGTGCCACCAGCTGTCCCCAGCTCTGTCACCAACAAATGGGCAAAACCTGAGCTGCAGGAGGGAAGCAGTAAGTCCTTGACACTGCAGCTGCCCTGAGCAGGACACTGCCTGCCACAGGGCTGAAGGCTTACACCAAAATCCCCATGCACCCCTGGGCAGACTTCTGCCCATGACCTTGGGGCTCATGCCAAACCCAGGTTCCAGATTTCATCCCAGGGAGGCAGCTGCTGCTGAGGAGCTCTGACATCTTGCAGGTGTCACCAGGCAAAACCCTCTCAGTGTCACCAAGGGAGCGCACGCTGCCATGGCCGGGATGTACACACAGGGGAGGGAGCAGAGACAGGTGCCAGACGTGGTGTTCCCAGAGCTGCCAGACCCCCTTCACACCCCCGCAGCTCCCATGGGGATGTGAGCACGTTTTAAGGACAGTTCCCTTCCTCCCTGTTCACAGCTGCACTGACAATGTGGTTAAAACACTGGGGACACAGTGCAGCAGAGCTCCCCACATGGCATCCCAAGGGACACCAACCAGCCTTGGGGACACCAAGCATTTCTGACAAATCCCCTGAGACCTTTATCCCACTGAGAGGGGAGGTTCAAACACAGCGGGGGGATGTGTGAAACCCACCCAGCCACAGCTGTTGCAAGAAACCACAGCCCTGGGGCCAGCCAGCAATTCTTCTGTCCCTGCCCAGGATGTCCAGACAGGTGACCAAGGTGCACCCAATGCCTTTGCCAGGACATCAATGTCCCAAGCGTGCCTGGCACCTCCCCCAGCACATGCCTGCACCTACAGAACATCTCTCCAAATTAGAGTAAGTTGTCTACATAAGTGCTATTTAACCAGGGAAGATCCACACCCTCTGATGGCTACAGTGCTTTTGCTGCCTGTGGGGATGAGCAGGCTGCACAAGCCTCCACATTCTCCAGGTTGGCACAACCCATGCTGGTTTCCCAGCTGGGCAGCTGCTTGGAAACCTCCAGGTTCCCTGTGCCACCCTCTGCCAGAACCACCCCCACCCACCTGGCATCACTTCCACCAGCTGCCCCAGGAAGGAATCTGCCTGCGGAGGCAGGGGCACAGACCAGGGCAGGGTCCTTCCCTCTGTGCAGGCTTTAAGATGACAATGGGTTTACCCAAATCTGTTCCTGCTTCTCACGTGCCCCTGCCCTGTCTCCATCCATCCGTTCATTGCCATCAGCCAATCTCCGTGCTCTGACGTATTCTGCCTCGCCATCCCAAGCCAGGAGGCTTTCAGCCAGCCAGGAGCTGACAACAGTCTGATTTACTCACCTGGGTTCAATGCAACATGAGGATTTTGGGTGTTTCCCTCCAGGCTCCTCTGTCAGCAGCGAGGCTGGCCCGTACAGGGTCATTGTTGTGCTGGGGCAGCTCACCCAGCACCGAGGCAGCATCTGCCAGAGGGGTGGCACTGACAAAGGGCCACCAGTGCTTCACTGCTCTGTTTACACCTGCCTCCTCCCTAGGAATAGAACAGGCAGCCCCGCATCCAGCCAGACACAGATCATTTGAGTTCGGTGCTCGAGACCCAAAAATCCCCCAAGCTTGGCAGAGGGGTGCTTCACTGCAGCACCGCAGCACCAGCCTCACAAAGGCAGAGGCTTGCTGACAAAACAGCCCAAAAACGAGCAGTAACAAACAAACTCCAAAGCTTAGATGCACATTTGTTGCCCTGGGGAGCAGCTGGGGCCTGGCACTGCCCTGCCCTTTGCTCCAAGCCAGCAGCCAGCAGGCCGAGGATGCACATGTTTGCACTGGGCTGAACTTACCCACGGCTCCTGGGCTGGGGTGCTCCAGGCCCTCTGCTTCAGCACGGTTACACAACCATGGTTATGAACAAAATTCAATTACAGAAGTTATTTGCAAGCAGAAGTGCACCAGTGCACGCTGGAGGAATGAAAGCTGCAATGGCCAGAGTTTCCTGGCTGGTCCGGAGTGAGCGATCACCCCTGGGGGGACTTGCTGCTCTTCAAGCAGAGGAATTCCCAGGACATGAAAAGAAAAGTCAAGGAGGTTTCATAGAGTAAAATATCTTAATATTTATTGAGTCTCAGGACAAAAGAATTCTACTCAATACATAAAATGAGTTGAAGCAGCATATAATACTGACAATCAAGTCACAGCTGAATCGGTGCAAGGACACCTACCAAGGTAAAGGCACCAGGAGCTACATCACCAAACCTCGCTACAGCTTACAAAGAACCACTACAGCCTGTACTTAAAGAAGTACAACTATAAAAAAAGTATATAAAACCCAGGGGAGGGATGAGACAGCTTGGCAACAACCTTGCTGAGCCAAGGCTTCAGGCAGACAGGACTGTTTTAACAGCCCTATCTCAAGAACAACGGTGTCTGGAGAGCAAGGGGACGCCAAAGGGCTGCCAGAGAGAAGGGGAAGCATCACTTTCCCAAAGGAGGCACTGAAGATGAGCACTGGGACACCCGAGAGGCCACCAGCACAGTCAGTTCAGCACAGTGTGGCACTCAGGAAAAGGGCCAGCGGCTGCAGCGCCCAGAGGAGCGCCCTGGCTGCAGCCACCACAGCCACACCAATTATCCCAGGCAGTGGCACAGCAGAGTGGTGTCAGGACAAGTCTCTGAGTGCACCAGGACAGCTGCTGCACTCCTTTCTACGAGCTATTTGAGAAGAAGATCAGTCAGTTCAAAGCAAGATTTCACGACGCGGCATCCAGAGGAAAACTGGAGGTGGAGGCCTCCTCCCCAGCCATTCCCTGCAATGCACACAGCAGAGTGAACAGACAGGATGGGGTTACACACAGGGTAAAATGACACAGCAGACACGGCCTTGCAGGTGCCCTCCAATCCCACACCCCCCACACGTGGTACCCCCACCCCAGGGGTGACCAGCAGCAGCCAGGGGGGCAGAGGCAGCCCACCAAGCTTACAGACATACCCAGCCACAGGCACAGAGTGCTGAGGGCCAGCTACACCATCTCATACTGATTGTTCGTGATGTACCGGGACAGGCAGCAGGAGAGAATGATGCCAATCAACTGAAAAAGAGAAAAAACAAACCCCACATGTCAGAGGTAGCCAAAACCAGGGAGAGGTGTTTTCAGGAGAAAACCTGACAAACTGATTCAGGGTTTTATGAAATCCAAGGATGGACAGTGGGGTTTACAGACTACAACAAGGGCTGCTGCACCCTGCTTCAGAATCACCAAAAGTGGCTGAAGCACAGGATCCTGTCAGGCACCAACTAAACAAGCTCCTCACAAGAGATGCTCCAGGTCCCATCCTGTTACATTTTGCTTCACAAAGCATCTACTGTTTTATGGTAATTGCAGAGATTACACAGATATCAAGAGCGTCACAGCCAATTACACAGCCACTGGAGAATGGCAGCACCTCTCCCTGTTGCAAGGACAGTGGGGAAGCAAGGCTGCTGTTCTCACATCAGGAAGGTACTGTTATCACAACATACTCTGCTATCACAACACAGCCTCCCAGCACCTGTGCAGACTTCAAGGCCAGATCCTGCCTGACTCTGACCTCCACAGGCAAAGTTAGAGGCACATAAGCACAACGTGTCCCTGTCGGATGCATGACCCAGCCAAGCTTGCTGAAGAGGCAATAAAAGCTAGGAACTGGTTACAATTCCCAAGCCTGCCATCAGCTGAGATAATGTTGCAGCTGGGAGTGTGTGTACAGTTCACCATTCACGTATCGGCCACATCTCAGCGAGCCCAGAGCCAGACCAGCCCAGCCGAGGAGAGGAGTGGGGCGAGCAGCTGGGCACAGCGGAGCGGCTCCGGCTCTCAGGCTCTCCCGAAGCACTCGGCAGCCTGAGCTGCAGCCAAGGGCTGTCAGCTCCCACCTCTCCCCTAATTCCGTCCATCCCTTACGGAAAGCACACGGTGACGAGCTCCTTACAGCCGAGCATCCTGGCGGGGTTCCCGCTCCCCTGTGCGTGCCGGCTCGAGGGGAGGCAGAACGAGCCCCTCCAAAGCCAAGGCCGGCTGCTCAGCACCAAAGCGGGGCTGCAGGAGGGCCAGCTGCACATGCCATGCAGCGCGTCGGAAAGCCCTCGGCTCCTCGGGAAAGCCCAGCGCGGCCGAGCCGGGGGCAGGGGCCTCCCGCTTCCTGCCGGGATGCAGCCCGCCGGGGCTGCGGCTGCGAGCCCGCGGCTCCTGCAGGAAGCGTCCTGCTGCAGAAACTGAGGGAGACGCTGCGGAGCGAGCGGCGGGGAGAGGACGCAACGGCAGGGTAGGGTGGCCCGTGGGGCGGTCACCCACCAGTACAAGTGGTGCCCCACGGGCACTCACAGGGACCCCACCACACAGAAGCGATGCCAAAACACCTTCCTGATAACAGTGGTGGGTGGGCAGGAAAAGGAAGGGCGCAAATTTGATCTCTGCCAACAGCAGGCGCAGTTTGTCCATCTCCGTTTGTTTTTTCTTGAAGTCGGTTGTTTCAGAGAGGAGCTCCTTCCAAATAAACTCGGGCTCAAGGAAATAGAGCTGGGGCTTCAGCCCTGGGTGTCAGAGACTGGGGCCTGCACAGCACCTATGGGGAACCCAAGGGGAATCCACACAGTAGCTGCTCCTCCCTGGCTGAAACCAGCCGTGCCTTTTGTACACACCAGACGTTGCACTGGAATTAAAAACCTCTGGAGACATGCTAGTGTCACTCTGCACTCCTCCCGAGCCAGACAAGGGAGATTTACCTGGAAACACGCGATGCCAAAGGAGATTCCGGCCACAACACTCATTTTGGACTCCATTGTTGACGTTACCAGGAAAAAACAACCCTGCAGAGGGGGC
Organism: Ifrita kowaldi; assembly: GCA_013398055.1. NCBI lineage: Eukaryota > Metazoa > Chordata > Aves > Passeriformes > Cinclosomatidae > Ifrita > Ifrita kowaldi. Next base: position 37,352 of record VZRS01006646.1, read on the forward strand.
AAAGTAAGCACCTGGATCCAGTGCTTTCCACCCCCAGGAGTACAAACCAGCTCCTCCCCAAAGCACCAGCAGCTCCAGGGGAAGATGCTCCTGCACAGGCGGCAGGGGGGTCCTGGCTGCCCCCCTCCCGCCAGACCTCAGCAAAGCCATTTGCCTACCAAGGCTGCCCCAGCCAGTCTCCCAGCCCAGATGCCTTATCAAGGGGAGCACTGCCCTCGGGCTGCTCCCAACCTGAGCGAGGTGACTCATCAGAGGAACGCTCCTTGCATCACTCAGCCATCCCCGTGGATGAGGTCACACACACTCACCACCGAGTCAGGACTTTGCACCCATGGGAGATGTCAGCACTGCCAAAACAAACTTCACTGGAAACTACTTCCTTACTCACCTGTTCTTCAAAACACCATCCCCAAAGGCCAGTGCTTGGGTCTGGCTGGTCCCTGATCTCAAAGGAAGGAGTGGGGAAACCTCAGATAGAAGGGAGGACTCCATATCCTTACCCTACCTCCACTCCAGGGAGTCCCAGGGCCACTGAACATCTGCATCAATAGGGCAGTTCTCCTTTCAAACCTGCCAGGGACAGACTAGCCCTTCTCTACACACCCATCCCTGCCCTCCCCATCTCCAGGACTGGCAGGCAGATTTTTCTGAGCTTAACTTACATCCACAAACACTTTCAGCTTGGCCTTGTTTGGGTCTTTCAGATCTTCCTCCGAGCAGTCGTTCTGGTTCTTGCAACAGCTCCGGGGGATGCCCCTCTGGCTGAAGTATTCAGTCCTCTCCCAGTCAGAATAGTTCTGCACCCCGCAGCAGTGCAGCTGGAGTGGGAAACACATTTGGGGAGCCTGGTCACACCAGAGAACTGACCCCTAGTCCCACCATCACTGCCACGACTCCCCTACCCTCGCCCATCTCACCCAGCACCCACCAAATTCCAAAGCCTGTGATGGGGATGCCGATGCCCCAGAGGTCCAAGGGGACACCCTGGGCCAAGGGGAGCATTCCCACCTGCTGGCAGCCAGACGCCTGCCTGGGGCTCTCACCGTTCTCTGGATGGTGTCGACGGCCTCGCTGTGCCGGTCCGCGGTCACGTTGTAGTCCTCCAAGGCCAGGTTCAGGTTACTCTCAAAGTTTGTCTTTATCTGTAAGAGAGAGGTGTCAGCGGCGGTGCTGTCCCCTCCTGCCCCGCGTTAGTCACCGCTCGGTGATGGCAGCAATGACTCCGGCCACGGCCAGCAGACATTTCCCAGCCAGCAGGCAATTAGAGGCTGCATTAAAGGGCAGGCTGGCTGCACTGTGGCAGCAGGGATGCTGCCTGTAATAACACGGACCTGCGCCGTGCCAGCTCCCTCCCAGGCAGGCTGCTCCGCGGCACAGGAACCCTCCGAGGAGCTTTAATTACTGAAATTATTGCAGAAGATAGACCAAAGCCAGAAATTACAGTCCAGGGCTACTCTGCCTGTTCTGACAGAGGGACAGCGTGCTGTGCTGGGCTGACCCTGCACCCAGGCTTGTCCTTCTGGGTCATCACAGGACAAGCTGTTCCTTGTGCTGGTTTAACCCCATTTTCGCTAAACTAAGCACTGCTCCCAAGCAGCTGTCCCTCTGTCCCTCCAGTGACATCTGCAACTGTCTCTGGGTTAAAAGCAGCCTCAAACTCACTCTGCAGCACTGGGAGGTGGCAGTGGCCACCCAGACTCACCTCGTGCCTGAAGACGAAGCCCACGATGGCGGCCACCAGGACGATGAGGAAGATGAGGGACAGGAGCATGGCATACTGCGGGCAGAAAGGGTGGGATGGGAGGGGGTGGA
>VZRS01006648.1:0-17599 GCA_013398055.1 Ifrita kowaldi
AGAGCCTCCTCGACTACGGGACCTGCCTCTGCTGCGTCAAGGGGCTCTTCTACCACTGCTCCACCGACGACGAGGACACCTGCGCCGACGACCCCTGCTCCTGCGGGCCGGGCTCCTGCTGCGCCCGCTGGGCTGCCATGAGCGTCCTGTCCCTCCTCATGCCCTGCCTCTGCTGCTACTTTCCCACCCTGGGGTGCCTCAAACTTTGCCAGCGGGGTTATGACGGCCTCAAACGCCCCGGCTGCCGCTGCCAGAGCCACACCAACACGGTCTGCAGAAAGATCTCCTCCTCCAGCGGCACGCCCTTCCCCAAAACGCTGGACAAGCCGGTATGACCCTCCCGAGGAGGAGAAGCGGGCTTTGCTCCTCTTCCTCCCCCTCCTCCTCCTCTTCTCTCCTCCGTGCCCCTCCTCCCTCGGCTCCCTCCGCTCCGCAGTGCCTCCCCCTCCCCACCATCACCTTCCGGGATTGGGACGGGTGACCCGGGGTCCCCCAGGCTTTGGGACACCCTGGCTGGGTGGCCGGGGGAGCTGGCACCGAGCGGGGGGCGGCAGTGGTTTTGCACACGCGGGAGAGGGACAGGAGAGGCAGAGCGAGCCGAGGGTGCCCTCCCCGGCTGTGTCCCACAGGGAAAGGTCACCCAGAGGGTCCTTGGGGCTCTGCCCCCACGGGAAGGTGACCCGAGGCTCCTCAGGACTCTGCTCTCCGCAGTTTTAGGAGCTGCCCCACAGCGTGGTCCTTATCCATGGGGGAGGAGACAGGTCGGTGCATCCCTGCGTGAGAGCCCCTCGGGAGCCAGACCTCCTCGTCCCACTCCTTCTCCCTCTCCAGCACTTTCCGTGGGTGGCCTTTCTCCCCTCAGGTGGCCAAAGGCCCCTTTCCCCCAGGGGCTGGGGTGCCCAGGGGTCTCACCAGTGGCAGTGGCTTCCCTCCAGGCTTGGAAGCCGCTGGGAGAAGCGAGCGAGCTCCAAAATGAGGTGGCACCGTGTTTTTCTGTTTCAAAGAGGAAGAGAAGGTGTGGGAAGCTCTAGAAACCTTCTGGCAGGGGAAGGAGCTATCGGAGGCAGCCCAGCCCACTCGCTCCTGCCCGACTGCAGCAAGGGAAAGGTCCCCTCTGGGATTTGGCTGAGAACAAGGAGCTGCTTGGAAATTGCCATTCATTTCTCCTGGCCTTGGAGGGCTGCCTGAGGTGGGAGCTGCCGCCCGGCTCCATCCCACCACCCAGCAGATTCCACAGGCACCGGCTCCGTGCTCGAACCCCGATTTGGTACCTTCCACCAGCACTGAATTCACTTTAAAAATATATAGCAAAGCCAACTGCGAGCAGCCACCGCTCCGGGGACTCTCCAGCGGGGGCTTCTGTCCCCCTGCGTGGGGCTGGAGGACACGGAGAGCAGGAGGGGGTGTCGAAGTGGGGGACCCCGACCTTCCCTCCCTGCCAAGTCTCCTTCAAGTCCTCGCCTCGCTGAGGGGGTTGTGCCACCCATGGACAACCGGGAACGGGGCTGGAGCAAGCCCTGGGGCTGGGCCATCTGCAGAGCAGACGGACACTGGAATCCGGGTCAGGGCTCCGCGTTTCCTTGCTGGGATGATAATAACCCCGACTGCTTGCTGTGGCTGAGGGGCTCCTGGTGGTCCTGGGCTCAGCCCCATCTCTGTGTAGTGCCAGCTGCTGGTTGTGACCCCGCTGGCATCATCTGGGGGGGTTTGGAGCCGGGATGGTGCCCTGGAGCTCGGCTCTGCCTGCCTGTGCCCCCTGCCAGGTGCGTGAGCACAGAGAGGAGGGAATGGTGCCCCTGGAGAAATATATGCAACACATCCCTTGGCTTCTCCGAGCCCCAGCTCCCGGGGCCCGGCCGTCGCCTGCTCCCGGCCGCCTCTTCCCGTAGAGTTCTGTGGATCTATTTTTGTATATATAAATATAACATTAGGATGGGTAGGTCTATTACTAATAATATTCATGATACTGCTGTGAACGGTGCCAGGTACAAGGCTTGGCTTCCTGGTGCACTTGCACACGCTGGAAAAGATGATTTCCCAGTCAGTTCATCGCTAATCCCAGACCCTTGGTGCCCAGGGAAGGGGAGAGGGGGAAAGGGAGGAGCACGGATTGTCTGGGGGTCTGCTCTGCAGGGAGTGGGGGATTCAGTGCTGGCTGAGGGGTGAGGCAGAAGTGGAATCTCACTGTGGGACTCCTCTTTCCATCCATTCGCTTTCTAAAAATCGTGGTGGATCCAAGCTCCCTCTGTTGCGGGGAAAAGCGGTTCCAGGGAGTGATTCATCCCGCCTGGAAGCGTTATTCACTAAATCCTGCGCTGGCAGTGCCCGGCTCCCTTGACTCAAATGGCACCCAAACATTGAACTCGAGGTTCCCAGGGGAAGGGGGGATGAATCCCATCCCTGGTGGGAGGTTTGTGCTGCAGAGTGTTATGGACGTGAGTGAAATCCTCTCCCTGACGTCGCCCAGAGCCTGGGAGGGGATGTGGGGAGATCCGTGGGTACCTCAGGACGATGCTCCGGGATACAGAGGGACCTCCTGGCATCAGGGAGGGACAGAGCCCCATCTGTGCATTGTACATCCCTGGGGCCAGCCTGGGCACCGGAATCATTTGGATTTTGAGGCCACGACCTCCTCAGAGGATGCCCTGTAGGTGTGTGAGCCCCTCTGAGACCATTCCTGTGGCAGCAAATACAAAATACATTGCAAATATATTTATTCTCATGCCAATAATCGCTTGGCTCCCTACTTCCAGGTGGTGTTGTGGGGAGACACTTCCCCCAGGAGTCTCCTTCCTTTGGAAGGCTCAGTTCACTCTTCTATTGGTGCTGATTAAACTCCTTCTTCATGAAAACCAGAGAGCGTTTTTAGGGAGAAAAGGTCCCTTTTTCCCTGTGGGTTGGAGGAACTGTCTCCCTTGAATGAGAATGTGAAACAGTTCATTGAAACTTTTTAAAGAAAACTAATGAACAGAATTTTCCAACTTGCTCTACTTTGATTTTTTTTTCTTCCTCCTTTTTAAACGGATCCCACTTGTAAATTTAGTTACCACCTCTGTATCTTTGCAATTCATTGCTTCCTCTCCTGATGGTGGAATGACTCAACATGTGAAGCTTCATCATTTTCACGGCCTCCCAAGTCATGCGAGCGCGGGATGACCTCCCCCAGGTGCTGGAGCTGGGGGATGAGAGGAAGGCTGCCCATGGATCCGCGCCCCAGAGCCAGCTCTGCCTGGCACAGCCGCTCAGCACAGTCTCCTTCAGCAGCTGGGGGGAGGCTGGGACTGCCAGGAGCTTCCACCTAATGGGCTTTTTCTGGGTCCCTTCCTACCAGGGACAGGTGCCACAGCCCGGTGAGGGCTGAGGAGCACGGCCAGGGCTCGGGAATGGCTCCTCTGCGTGGAATGACAAACCTGGGAGAGAGGTTTCATGGAATACTGGACATGTAGAAGGGGAGGGGTTTAAAAGCTGCGGAGGTGTGGCACCTGGGGACACGATTCAGTGGTGGCTCAGCAGTGCTGGGTTAATGTTTGGGCTCAGTGGTCTTAGAGGGCTTTTCCAGCAGGAATGATTCTGTGATTGTAGGAAGTGGAGAGGAGGAGAGCCCCGGCTGGGCACCGAGGGCTGCTGGATGAGAGGGCTTTGTGTTCACTGCGGGCAGACACGAAAGCCACGTGCAGGACCTGCAGGGCTGGAGGAGTTCAGCCCGCTGGGCTCTGCCCTGCTCGTGGGGACAGGTGTTCACCTGGAATTCGTGCTGCCCGCCCCCTCTGGGGCTCCTCGGCACATTTCCCTTCCTCGCTCTCGGCACTCAGGAGAGCTTGGGCAGCACCAAAAGCTCTCCGAGGAGAAGCACCCGAAGCTCTGGTTCATCGAGCTCGGCCGTGGTGGGGAAGGCTGTGGGCAGCCTCAGATTCTTTCCCCGAGCTTTTCCCAGCATCCTTCGACCAGATCCATCCTGCTCCATCCCCACCTCCGGCAGTTTGGTTTGCCTGCGGAGAGGGCCCCGGTTCTGGTTGGGGTTGGGAGCCCCTTTCCTGCCCCACCCTCCGTGAGTCAGACCCATCTGCTCGGGGTGTTTGTTTGCAGCTGCCTGTCCCAGCAGTTGGGTTTCTCTCTGTCCTGACGTGTCTTTTTTGGTTTCCTTTTGGGAGCGTCACATGGAGCCCTCTGCTCCCCCACAGGGATGGATCCGCGCTCTGAGGGAACGTTCCTGGGTTGTTGTCTTTCCTCTGCCAGGGAACACGCAGGGCTGGGGGCAGACTGAGGCGGGGAAAGAGGTTCAGGTGCCAAAGGAGCAGGAGGCAGGAGCTGCTGAGCAGGACCTGAGCTCCCCCTGCTCTGCTCCCCATCCACGGCCTCCTTTTCCCACCCAGGAGTACAAAGCTCCATCTGTGCAAGAGCCTCTGATGTTGTCTGCTTCCTCCAAGGCTTCCCTTGGTCCCACTCCCCTTTTTCCCCACTGGCAAATCAGTCCCCCTTTCCAGCCCCACCCCTCCTGCTGGAAGGACCGAAGAAGTCCTTGGGCTGCTGTCCGCTCATCCTTGAGAAACATCAGTGCCCCCGAGAACGGGGGGGAGCTCTTTGTGACTCACAGATTCCCCTAAAATCCCACTGAGTTCACTCCTGCCCATCCCCAGGGGTGAACCTGAAGGCTGGAGGGCAAATGCCATCGACCCAAAGCCTGGAATTGGAGATTGGGCAGGGCTCTGAAGTGTGGCAGAGAGGGCTGAGCCAGGGGCTGAGGGGAGCCGCTGTGGGATTGGCACGGGGAAGGAGCCCGCTGTGCCCCAAGCGCCTGTTCCCAGCGCCGCCGCTGTCGCTCTGTCCCGGGGGTGTTCTGAGGCTGGGAGGTGTTCAGAGCTGGGAGGTGGAATGTTTGTGATAGGAACGTGATAAGGGCTGACCCCTACCCCAAAGCTCATGCTTGGTCTTTAACAGGATCCAGCTCAGGCTTGGCTCCTTCCAGGAGCCCGTGGAGCCCACGGGATGCTCACAGGTCCAGGGGGCCCAAACCTGAGCTCAGTTTGCTGTAGGGTATTTCTCCGTGAGCGCCAGGACCTCCTGCAAACCCTCCTGGAGCCAGGCTGGGAGCTGGGGTCTGTTCTCCTGCCTGAGGTGACACTGCAGAAGTGTCCCCTGAGGGCACAATCCCGGGATTCCCGGGAGGGGCAGGGCAGGCGGGAGCGGTTTTGGAGGGAATGTGTGAGGGAGGCGGCGCTGGGCCCCTCTCCTGCTGCCCCCGAAGGGTTTTGTCACGAGCAGGATCAATCCCACCCCGCAGAGCTGGGCCTGGGCGAGGAGCTCCCACACCTTCTGTCCCAAGGTCACCCCAAGTCCCGGGCCTGGCCGGTCCCCACCTTGTCCCTTTGCCCCGTTCCATCGGGATGCTCTCCTGGCAGCGGCCCCCGTCCTCCTCCTCCCCTGGTGTCCTCAGCACAAAGCTCTCCTGGGAAGATCCCCCGGGCTCCACAGGACAGCCCCAGGGTCCCAAGGCTCTCATCCCGAGTTCCTGGGTACAAAACCCTTCTGTACAGCGTGTAAAGATCCCTCCCCGGCTCTCTCCGTTCCAGTCCCTTTCTATAAGGTATAATATATGTTTATAACCTGATGGCTGGTTTTTTTGACAATACTCTTGTACCTTTTAAGGGAAAAAAAAATTAAAAAACCAAAGTATTTATTTGAAAAGTTTATTTTAAAGATAAGAAAAAAAAACCTATTTATTTTACTGCACCCTCTTCTGTTTGGTTTTCCTCTCTTGCAAAGCTGATAACTGTTACAGAACCACTGCTGAGGTGAAAGAAGTGATTCTATGGGTGGCTTCACAAGCCCACTTAGAGCAACTATTCAATAAAAATATATATTAATTTTGAACATGGTCTCGTTCTTGTCTCCTGGGGAAGGGCTGGCTCCGGTGGCAAAGGGCAGGGGCAAAGGGTGGGGGGACTTGGGTGAGAAATTCCGGAGTCCTTGGGGGCTTTCAGTCACCCCACAGAGATCCCAACATGCCCCCAAAGCCTCTCCCACTGCCGGAAGAGAGGGGGTGATGCCACAGGGCCAGGGATGCCTTCTGCAGGAGCAGCTGCAGCTGGGACCTGGCTCCCTCCCCACCCTGCTGAAGGCGCCTTTGGAGGTGGGTTTGGCCCAAACCAGGAGGACTTTGGGCCACACCCCAGCAGCTCCTGGGCCGGGCTGGTGCCTCTGGTCCCTGTGCACACCACAGAGCTGCAGATCCCAAAGCCCTGCCCGTACGGAGTCCAGACATCCTCATCCTGAGGGCTCCCTGCTCGCTGAAAGCTCTTCTCCCACACGGCCAGTGGAGCTTTATTCCAGCGCCTCCAGAGCAGCAGGGCCTTGCACACAGATTTGGTGCACGAATGGTGGCTGATCCCTGCCACGGCTGGTGGCACCCCCCTTATTCCTCCTTAATTTGTTGGCTTCAGCGTCTGCCCCTCGGCTCGGGCTGAACCTGTTTCCTCTCTCTGCAAGAGTCCTTCCTTTCCTGGGATGGTTTCCCCAGGCCACCCTTGTGCTGAAGGGCCTTCCCAAGCCCTGTGCTGAACTGAAACCACGCGCTCTCCACGTCTCTCACCACAAGCCCTTTCCCCAGGCTGTTTCCCTGTTTTTCCCCGTCTGTGGCATCGCTGGTATCGGAGCCTGCTTTCCAAAGTCGGTTCCAGTGCCTCATCCCCAGCATCCAGGATGTGCCTGAGGGCTCTGGAGCACACATGTGAGTCCAATCCCTGCTGTGACTCACTCTTCCCCTGCTTTTCAAACAAAAGATGGCTCCGGGCCATTTGTCACCCATTGGCTTCTTTCAGTGCCAAAGTCCCTCTTTTTTGGACAGAGCCAAGCACTTTCATTCCCAGATGTGCAGCTTTCTGTTAACTGTGTTAGAGCCCTGTTGGTGCCTCTGGTGCCACCTTCCCCAGCCTTCCCTCTCCTCGTGCCACCAAACCTCCTGGCATCTCTGGGTCTCTCTCCTGTGCTCCCGTGGAGGAAGGCTCAGGAGCTGAGCTGCAACGTGGGACAGATGTAGGTGAGCTACAGACCATGATAACCTGGAAAAGACGTCAATTGCTCACTTGAACATTTTCCTTCTGTGTAAAAAAAGTCCTGATGGTCCCAGGAATGACAAAAAAACTGCAAAAATTAGGTTTTCCCCCTAAGATTAGGGTGATTGTTCGAACTGTTCAATCATTTTCTGTTTTGCATCTGTGTGAGGACAAGGAGAGGCTCCCCAGGCGCGAGCATCCCATGGCACCTGCCCCGGGTGAGCTGGGGCTCTGAGCCACCCAGAGGGTTTAGCCTGGAATAAACCCCCGGCTGTTCTCGGCTGACACAGGGGTTGTTCAGAGCTGAAATGTCCTGTCCTGTCCTGTCTCAGCACCAGCACAGCCCGAGCCAGCTCAGCTCCACGAAACCCTCCTTAGACACAGGCGGTGTTTTCCAGAAGTGCATCCCCACCTTTTCGGTGTTGAAATCTTCCCTCGCCCAGAGCAAGCGAAGCCAGGCCAAGCTCAGATCCCCCTGAGGACGCCCAGGTGTGATCCAGCCCCGTGCCTGGCGGAGCATCCCTGGCATCCCGGCAAGGAGCGAGGCTCAGGAGAGCCAGGGAAGGTGTTTGCAGTCGAGAGCTTGGCTGTCTAGACAGGAGAGAGCGAGGAGCCCTCAGAAGGAGTCATTCATCTCTCCCTAAGATGGCTAAATAGGCCAGATGACTCATGCCCTGAAAGTGCCGATTTCTCCGCGCTGACTACAAAGAGGGAAGGAGCTCCCGCCGTCCCCCCGCGCCGCAGACACCGGAGGGGAGCGGCTCCGAGCCCGGCTGCCGTGGCTGCTCCCTGGGGCAGCAGGGAATTCAGCCTCCCCCGGGGATCCTCGGTGCCGCTTCCTCGGCACCGGCGGGGATGAGGAGATGGAGGATTAATTGCACACGGGTGGGTTTGACTCGTGCTGGAGGCGATGCCCGTAGGAACCAGGGCGTGCAGAGCTGGGAGGGACCGGGCAGAGGGTCCAATCCAGTCCCTGCTGTCGCCCTCGGCTGTAGGGACCGTGGGACAGGAGCTCAGGCTGGAGTGATTTGCAGAATGGCTTCTCCACCACCAGAAACCCTTCTTTGCCTGGCCATGGTCGAGGGCTGAGGGCACCTCGCTGCTCTCACACCTCTGGCCTCACAAAGCTCCAGGCAGAGACAAGAGGCCATTCTTATGTTGCCCCACCGCTGTTCAGAGCTCTCAGTGAGGCTTAGGAATCCCTGGAGGCATCACAAGGTTGAGGGGGCAGCTCTGAGGGCAGCCAGGAGCCTTTGGAATACCCCAGACAAGAAATGACCCCCTCAAAAGGGTGACCTGTGCTGAGATTGCAGCCCTGGGCATGTGGGGGCTTTGCTCCCTGCAGGAAAGAGGGTCTCCAGCACCTCAATGTGTACAAAAAGGACAATCTGCACCCCCAAAAACCCCAAAACCCTGCGGGTTTCAGCACTGCCTGGCTATCACAGAGCCACACACTGGCCCTGCAAAACATCACGAGATTGGCTTAAAAATCAAGATGCAGCTCACAGCAGATTCTTGTTTTTCGCTGCTGCTTTTGGAGGCTGACTGAGTCATGCTCACAAGCCTCCTTTGCCAGACACCCGGGCTGGCAGCTCGCTGGATCCTCCCGCGGGCCCGCAGCAGAGCCAGGGTGGCAGCCGGGCCAGGGACGGCCTGGGCACCCCGACACAACCGGGGTGTGCCCAAAATGGCCAAGGACCCGAAACTGGGGACACTGCCCAAAACCCAGCAGGGGTGCGGGTCCATCTTCTGATTTTAGCCTGGTCACTGAGAGGCTCCTTCCTCCGGCCACCTCGCTCTGGCCTTGGCAGCTGCCAATGCTCTGAACCACGGGGCCGAGGGTCATCCTGGGCTCCAGCCACGTCCCAGCCCCTGGAGCAGCAGCTGCAGAGCGTTGCAAAGCTCTGCACTGGTGTCTGAGGCAGGGATGTTTTCCCCTGGCTGGAGACCCCCTCACCGGGGTGTTCCCTGGCCTCCTTCCTCTCCGGGTTCCGCTCCTGGGACGCGCCTGAGGTTGAGGATGTTTCTTCAAGGCACGTCTAGAACAAAACTGTTTTCCTGATGTGGAGCTCCAAATCCTCCTGGGGAGCTCCTAAAGGATTTATTTCCTGTATCCACTTCCCCTGTGCCTTGCTGCTCTCCGTGAGGACATTTGCATGGAACAGTAGGATCTCAGTCTTTTGATGTGCAATTATGATCTGCAGAAATGACTAATCAATTAAGGACAGTCACTCCCAGGCTTTCTATTTATTTCTTTCTCATTGAAACCAGAGCAAATGTGCCCTTTTTTTCACGGGGAAATGATGTTTTTTTCCAGACGTGGCTGCTGAAAACTTCCCAGAGGATCTGAAAATGACATCATGCCCTTCTTGGTCCCCACTGTTGTCACCGTCAGCGCTGAGCTGGCCCTGTTGCTGACAGCGAGCCCCTGTCACCAGCCCTGCCAGCTCAGCGGTGCCAGCAGGAGCGGGGACACGCCAGGAATGGCTCGGATCACACTTGGAGAGCAGCTCGGGCAGGTGAAAAGGGCCCAAAGTGAAAGCGAGAGTGAAGACACTTCACCTTAGAGGTGGTGAGCCCCGAGGGGAGAGAGGGACTCTTTACAAGGACATGGAACAATGGGACACAGAGAATGGCTTTAAGCTGCTAGAGGGCAGGGATGGATGGGATATTGGGAAGGAATTCCTCCCTGTGAGGGTGGGCAGGCCCTGGCACAGGGTGCCCAGAGCAGCTGTGGCTGCCCCAGACCTGGAAGTGTCCAAGGCCAGGTTGGACAGGGCTTGGAGCAGCCTGGGACAGCGGAAGGTGTCCCTGCCCATGGCAGGGGTGGGACGAGATGATCTTCAAGCTCCTTTCCAACCCAACCCAACCCATTCCAAACGGCAAATGGACTTCAGAGCAATGAGTTAGGGACAGGGAGGTTCAGGTCCTTGTCACCTGCACATAATGACAGCCACGTGCGCTCGGGGACGAGCTGTGCAGGCGACCTGTGCAGGTGAGGGGCTGGGCACCACCTGTGCTTGTCACCATCACCGTGTCACCCCGTGGAGCAGAAGGAACGCCCCACCCAAACCCCTCTCCACTCTGCCTGCTCACAGCACTGCTCCCAGAGCCCTCAGGTGACCCTGAGCAGGGTCACGGAGCTGGGGGTGGCCCGGAGGCTGAGCTGGAGCTGAAAGAGAAGCGGAGCTGTTTTGTAACAGCCTCCCCTGGGGATGGATCACGCCACACCAGAGAGCGCCTCCGGAGAGGCGCGGAGGTGACCAAATGAATTGACACCAGGCAATTCTCAGTGGAGCTCCAGAGACAAAGTAATTGAAAATAAATGAAGGAACATGACACCTGGCTGGCAGATCAGTTATCTATAGCGTCCCTTTCCTGAAATAACTGCCTCCCGAACGCCGCCCGCCCAGGCAAAACCAAGGAGATGCTCACGTAAAATAGGCCACTCCAGCAGGGACCTGCAGGCCCCTTTATTTTTAATGGAAGCTGCCAGAAGGGTTAATTGGCTGGTGCACGGCAGTGCCCTCCGTCTGGGGCTGGCCCGCCCTTGCCACCGCAGAGGATGAGGTGCCCCATGGCTCCTGTCCTTGGGCAACGCTTGGGTCCCAGACCAAACGCTTGGGGCCCAGCATTCCCTGTCACCTGGGGCAGGACAGGGCTGCACCTCCCTGGGGACCCCTTCCTTGGAATAAAACTTGGCCACACAAGGGGTTGAGCTTTGGGGGGAGAGAAACCAGGCACCCTGAGCACTCCTGCCAGGGCTCTTCTGGGGTTTTTGGTGGGTCCCTCTGTTGCAGGGAGACTTTACACCCCAAACACCCCAGCTGTCTGAAAGGGACAGCAGGAGCCATTGCCTTCTCACAGCAAGGTGTGCTCCTGAGTTTTCTAATTCACCTCATCAGTCATCAGTTACCCTGATTTTTGGCAGTCCTGGCACTCGCTGTCATTAAATGAGGCAGAGGAGGGGATGGGCAGCCAGGAGTGTCCCAGCTGGGCCATGTCCATGAAAAGAAAGAAAGAAAGAAAGCGAGAAAGAAAAGCTCTCCCTCCCCCTCCAGCAAACCCTGGAACGAAAACATGGCCAGCGCTGGGCTCTGCCCTCTGCCCTTTTTGGGGCGGGCTGCGAGGTCACAGGGACGTGGTCCCCTGGTATTGATCAGGACTCTTTGGGGCTGGCATACGGCACCAGGTTTCAAAGGCCGAGCAGCTCGAAAAGAATTAAGTGGGGGCAAAGAGTGGAACGTCCCAGATTGAACTCCTGACACGCGGGGGTCAAAGAGCGCCGGAGATAAAGTGGGGCTGGAATGGTCCGGGCAATGGCAAAAATAAATACGCCAGCATTAAAAATCAACACCCCCCAAGGCTGGGGATGAAATCCCACCGTGTTCCCGAGGGAGAGGAGAGGGCTGGATGAGTTGGATGTGCTGGAGAATAACCAACAGGGAGAATGTCTCTGTTTGTCCCAGGGATGAGGGCAGGAGAGCGGCTCCATGGGCTCCACCAGCTGGAATTGTGTGGGGTTTCACCTTCCTCTTGGATGTCCCTCAGCTCCTCAAGGACAGCGGGGCCACCTTTGGAAAGGCAGAAAGAGAGGTGGGAAGTGAACTTCTGGCTGTGCAGGAGCATCCTTTCTCCAGCAGGAAAGTGGCTGGGAGACGAAGGAAGCAGCGTCAGCAGCCCGTGCTCCAGTGTGGGATGAGGTGGGAGAGGTGGAAGAGTCCAAGACTGAAATCTGAGCTTGTGTCAGAGGCCTTTTCCCTGAGCCACTGTGTCCGAAGGGTCAGTCCAGTGGTCAAGGCACACATGATGGGGTGCTGAAGGGAGGGAACCAGGTTCTGCCCCTCCCATCAGTGGATTCTTCTTGTCTCCAGGGGCTCCAGGTGGGAAATGTGATGCCCAGGGGCAAGGAAATCAACAGCTTCAGCCATAAAGCTCGTGGGACGCTGTCACACCCTGGTGAGGGCTGTGGCTTTGGCACCACACTGAGCATCTCTCTCCAAAATCAGCCGTTCTTTCCAGCTTTTCTCCTCACCTCACCATGCTCTGCAAAGGCCAGCTCCTGAGCTGTTCCACACAGGAAACTCCAGCTCTTCCTTCAGGGCCCCGAAGAGGCAGACTCCTGAGGGGGTGCACGTCCCAGTCCTTATCCATCCGGGCGTTTCCTGGTTCCCATGCCCTTCCCTCTGCTGACTTTAGTGGTGTTTGTGATGTGGGTCCTCAGCTCCAGGCCGTGCTGGAGCAGTCCCTGGTGGAGCCCAGTTCCTTGGTGTCAGGGGAATGGGAGACTCTCAGGGATCCAGGGAAGGGCACTGGACTCTGTGGAGCCTTTCCCTGCTGGATGGAGGTTGGTTTACAGCCTGCATTTGTCCTCCACACCAGACCCACCACGGCCTTCCCCAGAGTCCTCAGCTCCCAGTCTGGGAGCTCTGGGGAGGGACACAGAGGACATCCAGTGTGTTATGGGAACCCAGCCTCCCACAGCCTGGGTGGGCTGGGGGGGCTGCAGACACCTCGGGAATTGTCTTCCTGAGTGTGGGGATGCTTCAAGTCCAAGGCACAGGTTGATGAACTTAAGCCTGGTTTTCCAGCTCCCTCATCCTCTCCTCTCTGATCCCAGAGTCCTGCTGAGGGAAAGGCACATGGCCTGGGGGGAAAAGGCAGAAAAAAGATGAAGCTTTCAGTTCATGGCCTTTCCTGTGGTTGTTTGGGTTCTTCCCAGCGCTGGGATGCTCTGTGGGAACCCACAGGCTGCATCCTCATCCCCCTCCTGTCTGGGTCATGTCAGAGACGCAGGAATCCTATGGTGCCCTCTGCTCCAGCTCTACTGAACCCCCAAAATCTCTGGTGTTCGGTGCTGAGAGTCTTGGAACAGATCAAGGACCTTGTTTTCCTGTCTGATTTTTGTTGTCTCCTCCTCTCTTTTCTCCCAGAACCTTTCATGCCCAGCCAAGGTGCTCTATCTCCCTCCCCAGCTCTGCCTGCGGGGCCTGGCTCGGCTCTGCTGTGTCTCCTCTGTCTGGTTCCTGATCAAACAAACTGCTCAGCGGGGCTGGGTGAGCTTCCAAGCACGGATCAGGCATCCAGAGCACTGCCACCACAACACTTCCACCACAGCACCTGGCCGGGGATGCCTCCAGCAGCAATTTCCCAGAATTTCCTCTCAGAGCATTTCTAAGTGTGTAAGAGAACAAGGATCTCTCTGCTGAGCACCTTACCAACAGTTTAATTAAAAAAAAATGTATTTTTCTGAATGGTCTGAGAGGTAGCTCAGCAGCCAAGGAAAACAGCTGGACACTTGGAGAAATGGGAGAATTTCTGGCAGTGAAGGCCCATTGCACATCCAGAAGGTTGTGCTACTTCTGCCCTCTCCCCTGACCGCTCAGGGGTGGCAGACAGGAGAGCTGGGGTGGCATTTTGTGCCCTCAGATGTTTCTCCTCCATCTGTGTAGGTGGAATCCTCTGAGTGACACATTATCCCTTCCACTCCGCACTTCCCCCTGGATTTCTCCTTCCCATGACTGCTCCAAAATCTGTTCTAGAGCTGCTGTACGATGAGCAGTCAGTGCTTAAAACGCTGCCTGCTTTCCCCCCCGTTTCTCGTGGTGAATTCGGTAGCAGATGGCAGCCTCAGAGCCCTGAGAATGAAGTGCTCCAGAACTGACAGCACAACACGAAATCTTCCTCCTTCTTCCAGCGCCACGGCTCCGATGGCGCAGAGTGAATAATTTAGCATCCATCTCTCATTCAGCAAATGCTGCCGGTGAGCTCTGCGAGGATGATTTTTATTAACTGGCCGGCTGGATGCAATTTTCCAGCAAAGCCTGTGTGCAAACAAATTGGAGCTGAGTGCTGGGTGAGTGCCAGTGCTTCTGGCTGTCTCCTGCTCCGGGGAGATGAGATGCCCACATCCTGTTACACCATCTCCGCTGCTCCTCCACTCTTTCCCAAGCCCACAAAGGAACTTTGCTGCTGGACAATCCTGGGTTCCTATCAGCCAGGCTGTTTGCAGCAAGACACATGTTCGTGATGGGTTCTTTTTTTTGTTGTTGTTGTTCCCTGGGAACACTTGAGCAAAATCCGGCTGCCCAGCCTGGTCTGGAAAAGCCATCGCGGATGTCGCTGATGGGGCTCGTGGGATCTGACCAAGAAAAACAGTTCTGAGCCCTTTTGTTCCTGCGCCATTTGTCCCTTTCTGCCCCATTCCAGCATCAGGGTGACCGTGTCAGGAGGCGAGAGTGGCATCTGGGCTCACTGCGCCCCTTGGCTCTCGCCTGCCATGGGCAGGAGGGTTGGGGCCAGCCTGGAGCTGCAGCAGCAGCAGCCAGAGCCTGGCTGATCCAGCGTGGTTTGGGTTGGGAGGGACCTTAAAGCCCACCTCGTTCTACCCCCATGGGCAGGGACACCTTCCACTATCCCAGGGTGCTCCAAGCCCCGTCCAGCCTGGCCTCGGACACGACCAGGGATGGCAGTGCTGATTTGCAGATGAATTCCTGGTCCCGCTCTGCCTCTTCCCCACCAGCTGTTGTTTAGCAGGCTCTGCAGACCCCGAGGGGTGACACTGTGGGGGTGACAGCCCCTCCAGCCCCTGTCCCGCTGCACACAGGTGTGGCCCCAATCCCCAGAGCCTGGCAGGGTGGCAGTGGCACCTCGAGACGCCTGTTGGGAAGCGTGATGGACACGAATCCTGCAGTGGGCAGGTAGGAGAGCTCTGTTGGACAGGTGCCTGGAACATTAGGCTATTATTGGAAACACCAGGCTTTTATGGTAAGTAATTGTGATGTTATTGGGCGTTTTCCCTAAATAATCCACCACACTCCCATCTGCCGGCAGCTGATGCTGAGGGGAGAGGGGGGTGAGTGCAAAAAACCGGGAAGGTGGAGTGGTTTTGCTCCAGTGGGGCGTGAATCGGGGCTGCCGTGGCCCTGAGGGTCTCTGTGGCTCTGTTCCCGAGCAGGGGCTCTGTGTCCCTCTGCCCTGGAGCCCGGCCAGCCCCGAGAGCTCTTTCCCAGCCCTCTCGCAGTTCCTGTGTGCTCGAGGTGTTCTTCTGCTCTTCCTGCCCCGGGCTGGAGCAGGGAGGTGCTCGGGGAGGTGCAGGAGATGGTGGTGCCCCGGCAGCAGGGGCGTGCGGCAGGCAGGAGCTTCCAGCAGGGCTGGGAAACTGCCGGGGGCTCAGCAGGTCCGGGGTGGGCCGGAGCCCGTCCGTGTGTCCGGCTGCACGGCCCCACACAGCCCCTGCTGGATCTGGAGGTCACCTGCGGTGCTCGGCCGTTCCCGCAGCTCTGTGAATATTGGGATTTATCGGGATGCAGAGCCCTGCTCACTGGAACTTGGGAATTCCTGCTTCACCCTCCTGCACTCCTCGTGCCGTGGGATATTCACCTTCCACAGGGAAATACAGTGCACCAGGAATGCAAGCACGAGTCCTGGCTCCTGTAGGAGGTTCTTTTCCATAGAAACCTGGAATTGCTGAGGTTGGAAAAGCCCTCTCAGGTCACAGAGTCAAACCATTCCCTCAGCACTGCCAAGGCCACACCAAACCATGTCCCCAGGTGTCGCATCCATGCAGCTTTAAATCCCTCTGGAGATGGGGACTCCACCCCTGCCCTGGGTTGCCACTTTCATGCTGGGGGTATGTCAGAAGTAACTTTTTGGGCCACTTTTTCCCAAGTCCCAGCCAGAGGAAGCCTTTTGGGAGCCTGGGAGGTGGATATGGGCATCAGAGGGGCTTTGGCACCGCGTTGTGGAGGCATCTGGGTCAGCCAGGGCTTTGAGCAGCATCAGTGCTGTGCCAGGGTGAGATTTGTCCTCTCCTGAGCGCCTGGGGAACGATGAGAGCATCCCCAGGGCTGGAATCAGCAAGGACAGCTCTGGCAACTAGGCCACCCTGGCCTGAAATAGCCCATGGGGCAGGATTAGCATCGTTTTCCCCGAGGAGAATCCCAAAAGGCAACAGATTTCCTGGGCAAATTCGGTCTTCTCCTTTTTTCTCATACTCAGCCTGAAGGAGTCTCGCTGCTCTTCCCCACCCCCTTTCTGACTCCCTCGTACACAAACCCCCGTCACTCGGCAGGATCCTGGCTGGCCCTGGAATTACTCACCAGGAATGAGCCATTTCCATGTGCACATCGTCACCGTGCAGTTGTCTGTGAGAGCTGGGCTGCCAACATCTGACAGCTATAAATAGCCCAGGGCTCGGAGGAGGCAGGAAAACACCTTTGAACTCCTCTGAAATCTGGTGGAACTGCAGAGCTGCAAAGGGACAAACCATAAATATTGGCCTAAAAATACATTTCATAGAATGGCGGAACCCTAGAGCGGTTTGGGTTGGGAGGGAGCTTAGAGATCCTCTAAGTTGTGCCCCCTGCCCTGGGCAGGGACGCCTTCCACTATCCCAGGGTGCTCCAAGCCCCGTCCAGCCTGGCCTTGGACATTCCCAGGGATCCAGGGGCAGCCACAGCTTCTCTGGGCACCTGTGCCAGCGTTTTACCACCCTCATCGTAACAACCTTCTCCTTTTTGTCTGATTTAAACAAATCCAGCTGGGCTTGGAGCAATTCTGGGCTCAGCTTTGGCATCTCCCCTCCCAGCAGTGCCTTGAAGAAGCCACGGAGCCTCCTCGGAGCCACTTTTCGGGGTTCGCTTTTGCCCGCACTGTCCAGACCTTCCTGCTGCTGCCTCTCTGCTTCCTCCCCATCAGCCCACCCTCCTCCTCCTCCTCCTCCTCCCGTTGTCCTGGCAACCAGAGGCCAGGATGCCTCTGCCCCGGGTGACAGCCCCGCAACAAAGGCGGCTTTGAGAGCGCCGGCGGGCCGGGGGCATCCCCAGCGCCCCTCAATGCGGGCTGGCGAGTGCTGGGGGTGGCCCCGAGCGCCGGGGGATCCCTGGAGCCTCGGCGGGCCCGGCCGTCCCCCCTCCGTGTCCCGCAGGTCAGGGGACAGGGTTCACGGGCTCCTCCGGGCGGCAGGGCCGGGGGGATGAAGGAGGGGGCACGGGCTCATTCTTGTCACTGTGGCCCGGGTCAGGCGCGCTCCAAACCCCTCGCACAGCCCGGTGGGTCCCCAAGTGTCACTCAGCGTGAAGGAAGTTGTCCATCAAAGCTGGGGGGGCTGTGGGAATACCTGCGGGCAGGCTGGGACAGAGGGAGTGGCTCGCCAAGCAAAACTTTCCCTTTTCCCTCTTGTCCCAAAACAAGCTGCGCTCTCCCAGACCCGCGAGGCCGAAGGAATTCACTGGCGCAAATCTAGAAACGATTTCCCTGCAGCAAGGCTCGGCATTTGCTCGGGTAAAGCATGAGGCTGGGCAGTCGTTCCAGGGAAGGATCTGATCCGCAGGGAAAGCTGGAGGAGTTCTTGCCAAAACCAGTGGCAGTGGCGGGTTAATGGTTGGACTGGACAACGTACAGGTCTTTTCCAAGCTCGATGATTCCATGATTCCCTTACTCTGACACCAGGTTCTGGAGGTGTCAGGCACACAGCGCATCGATTTGGAGGCAGCCAGACCTGAGGCAAACCTGTGATGGACAAACGGACATTTCTGAGTGTTACC
>VZRS01006658.1:0-22536 GCA_013398055.1 Ifrita kowaldi
CCGCGCCGTTCCCGCCGCACGTCACCGGCGGGGCGGAGCGCGGCGCCCGATTTAAGGGACAGCGAGGGGCGCGGCCGCCGCAGCTGCGAGTGCGGGCGGCGAAGGAAGCGGCGGCAGCAGCAGTCGGGGCAGCTTCGGACACCGGCACCATGCGTGAGATCGTGCATATCCAGGCCGGGCAGTGCGGCAACCAGATCGGCGCCAAGGTACGGACGGGCGCGGGCAGCGGGGCGCTCCTGCGGGTGGCACCCAGCTCTGTCCCGAAATGAAAAGCGACCCGGGGTTTGCTGAGGCGTCGTGGCTCCTGCCCCTGTGCCCCCCTGTCCTGCCGGTCTGAGCTGCCGCGGGGCGGGGATACGCCCGCGCTCCCGTCCGGCGTGCCCAGCCTTCCCGCAGGCAGCCGCGGCCATCCCCCGCTGCCTCGCCCCTCTGTGGCCACGGCGCCGGCTCCCGAGGGCGGAGGGAACGGGAGGTGCTTCACTGCCAGGGATTACCCGTCACCACCGAACGTGTGCAGGTGTTGCCATCTTGTAGTGGCTAAAGGGTCTTAAGCCAATGCGAGATAATGGGAGGACACCAAATTGACATAGCCAGAGATGGTCACCCTTCGGATACAAGCTACAAACGAATTAACTAGGACTTCAGTGCTCTGGCTGCTCGTCTGCCCCTTTCTAGTTCAGCTGCTGTGGCCAGCGAAGCCCTTGTGCACTGACTCACCTTCCCACCCAGCAGCTGCTCTGCCATGCAAGGGAGTGGTCAGGGCCGTGGAATGCATGGGCTGCACTGGGGGTGTGTGATTGGCACTGGCCAGCTGTTTCCACTGGAACTGGAAGTGGCTAATTGCCATTTTTCAAAAATTTCCTCTAGTTCTGGGAGGTCATCAGTGATGAGCACGGCATTGATCCCACGGGCAGCTACCACGGGGACAGTGAGCTGCAGCTGGAGAGGATCAATGTCTACTACAATGAGGCTGCCGGTAAGTGTCTGCTTCCTCAGATGTCCTTAAATAAATGAGGCAGGCATGACAGTTCATTGAGGATGGAAAAATCCCTGAACAAGAGCTGTCATCTGCCAGTGATTCCTCTAAGAGACCTTTGTTCTCAGAAAGGCTCTGGTAACATGGTAGTCTTGATTGTGACAGTGCCTCTCCAGAGAAATGCAGAGAGGAGGATGGGAGCACAGCAGGGCTCCTGTGACACTGGCTGCCGACTGCGGGGCTGTAACGCCGGTGCTGCTTCCTCCCACAGGTAACAAGTACGTCCCCCGTGCCATCCTCGTGGACCTGGAACCCGGCACCATGGACTCCGTGCGCTCCGGCCCCTTTGGACAGATCTTCCGTCCCGACAACTTTGTCTTTGGTGAGTGACTGCGGGACGGAGGAGTTCCAGAGTGGGAACTCCACACACAGGAAAGACTTGGAGCGAGCATGCGAGTGACCCTGGGGAACCTGAATCCCCATAGCAGAGTGGGGATGGAAGTGAGGGGAGGAGCCCCTAGGGAAGGGGCAGTGGCATGATCTCTGTTTGTCCCCGGGGCGCTAATGTGGCACGTGGCTTCTGGTCTGCCCCTAGGTCAGAGCGGGGCTGGCAACAACTGGGCCAAGGGGCACTACACGGAAGGCGCTGAGCTGGTGGACTCTGTGCTGGATGTGGTGAGGAAGGAGTCGGAGAGCTGTGACTGCCTCCAGGGCTTCCAGCTGACCCACTCGCTGGGCGGAGGCACGGGCTCCGGCATGGGCACCCTCCTGATCAGCAAGATCCGGGAGGAGTACCCCGACCGCATCATGAACACCTTCAGCGTCATGCCCTCGCCCAAGGTGTCGGACACGGTGGTGGAGCCCTACAATGCCACCCTCTCTGTGCACCAGCTGGTGGAGAACACGGACGAGACCTACTGCATTGACAACGAGGCCCTGTATGACATTTGCTTCCGCACCCTGAAGCTGACCACTCCCACNGAGGAGGATGAGGCTTAAGCCCTCTGGTATCAAAGGAACTTCTGTAAAGCAGGCATGCATCTGAATGACTTCTGATAGTGTTGGTGAAGCATGTTTTCTAGAAATTATGTACCCGATTGTCCTCTCAGCATTTGTGACTTTGGAAGATTTCTCAATGTAACACTTCTGAATCCTAATTCTTACAATGTTTTTTGTCCTTTAATATTAAGAGCACATAAAGGCATGCATTCTAGATCATGTTTTCTGTCTTTCTTAATATCTCTATTGGACAAAGTACAGCTGTTCAGCCTGGGTGGCAACAAGTAAGCTTAAAGACATGTCAGAAGTCTTGCAGTACGGTGGTATGCTCTGATCACTGAGGCTTACGTGTTCTTAAGACATATCCTTCTCATGCAAACATGTTTAATGTTTTTTCTTACAGGACTCAAACCTACCTTTAACTTCATTGAAAATGGAAAGCCAACTTATATTCCTAAACAAGGCAAAGGCCAAGCACCTCTGACTTGTTTTACAGCCCAAGTCAGCGTAGGAAGTTTTCCACTTCTCTGTTGAAGTCCTCTGCAAAACGCAGGTGTAAATTATGCTTTCCTTCTGTCATCAGAAGCAACCTTAAAAGAGAAAAAAAAAATCAAACACTGATTATACATTTTATTCTGTGAGTACAGGTAACTAAAATACTCATTGCATTTTCCTTGCTCTTGGTTATCCAGTAAGTAACCATAGTAACTCTTATTTTAAGTACTGTCCCTCTACATGTGGTTCAGAATGTGAACCACAGCAACAGTTGAAGCAATAACCATGCTACTTGTCCCACTTTGGGGAGGATAAAATAAGCCTAAAACAAATTTTTGTGTCCTAGACCCAGTTTCTAGAAACCTTTCTGGTGATCTACACAGAAGATAAGATTCCAAAACTTGTGTGAGTAAGATGCATCTTTGAAAGGTATGTAAAGTACCTGAGCACTTTTGCCTTTTTCAGAGAACAGTAGTTGTGCTGGGTAGTGAAAAGTAGAGTCCTTGTCATGACCCAAACTTGGTTATTATTTGTACTTTGTCTAATCTTTTTGCAAAAAGACAATCCAAAACTAAAACCATGCATCCCTTAAAATAAGAAGGGAAGTCAGAACTTCTCTGGCTATACCAAAAGCTTAGAAGTAGTACCTGTGAATAAGGTTAAATCTCTGTAATATGAATATGAGTTTGACAGGCCTAAAATTCTACTTACTTTTGCTTTCTATCTGAGATAAACTTTATACATCAGGGATGTGTACTTCTTTATACAGAGGTGGGAAATTCTTTAAATTGTTTTGCTCTACCATATACTGAGCAGCTTTAACAGAGTTAAAACCATTTTGACTGATACTTTGTTGTCTTCATGTCAAAGTCCCACTATAGCAAGAGGGACTGACCTCCTTTTGGTGGTGACAAATGCTGTTTTGTTTTGGGAAAAGAGCAGCAGCATGTGAACATACCCAGCTTTTCTAGCGAATTGTCTGAATTTCATTAAGTCTGTTTCTTCAAAGACTAAGCACCACACAGATACACAAACCTATAGCACTGTGCATGTTATTTCCTACTGCTGTTAATGTTTCCTACTACTGTAATGCTACCAAATTCCAGCCATACCATGCAAATGCAGAATGATGGCACACTCTTCCATCATGAGAGAAACAAGCAATGTACCTGCATTATAATTAGAAGCAGCTTTTTCTACTTCATTACTAGATAAAAATCAGGGCAAGAAAATCTGATGGTAGAAGCATGTGTTACTGAAAGCAAACTGAATTTAAGCTTTTTCTTCTGCTTCACAATGGAAAATGTAATTTCCAATGTGACCAGGGAAGAATGGGACCATGTACCCAAGTGTTTTCTGAGAAACCATTAATCTGGTTTCTTTTCTGACAAATATGCATACAGGGGTGCACTTCAGCACAAAGACATGCAAAGAATCACTGTTTTACACTTTATTGGATGGCAATTTCTAACAGTATTTCCTCTTTGACTTCTCTTCCAAAGAGAAGCTATCAGATCCTTGCCTAGTCTTTTGGGATAATTTGCCTTAGTCAGCATCTGGAGTATTTTGGAACTCAGTGAAACCAAGCAGGATGATAGGTGTTCTGGGCAGGGCATGTAGGAGTAAGGAACCAGTAGACATGAAATGAAACACCTGCATGTGATTGTTAGGAAGATCTCTTGTTCTCATCTTTCCTGCAGCAGAATGCACTACTATTCTCAGTGGGCCTGGCTTTGAGAAAATATCATTCATTTTTGCAGTGAGATAACACCAGAGAAACAGTTCCCTACACTTTGCATTCATAAAAACGTTTTTCGTTTTCCCCCTCACTACTTCTGTTCTCCAGTGCTAGTCATTGCAGTCTGTTATTAAGTAGTAATAGAGCACTTGCATTTGTGTGCAAATTTATGAGGAAAATTCAGCTGGTAAAATCCCAGCTTTTTATAGGAAGCGTTTCTGAAATTTTCAAGTTGTGCTGGTTTTGGCTGGGATAGAGTCAACTTTCTCCACAATAGCTATTATGAGGCTGTGGTTTGGGTTTGTGCTGAAAACAATGCTGATAATAGAGAGATGTTGCTGTTATTGCTGAGCCGTGCTTGCACAGCACCAAGGTCTTCTCTGCTTCTCGTACTGCCCCGCTAGGGAGGAGGGTGGGGGTGCACAAGGAGTTTGGAGGGGCCACAGCTGGGACAGCTGACCTCAACTGACCAAAGGAATATTCCATACCATATGGCATCATGCTGAGCATACAGAGCTGGGGAAAGAAGGAAGGGGGATGTTTGGAAGGATGACATTTGTCTTCCTAAGTAGCTGCTATGTGTGATGGAGCCTGGCTTTCCTGGGGATGGCTGAATGCCTGCCTGCCTGTGGGAGCAGTGAGTTAAGTCCTTGTTTTGCTTTGCTTGCATGCATGGCTTTTGCTTTACCAATTAAACTGTCTTTATCTCAACCCATGAGGGTTTTTTTCATTTTTACTCATCTGATTCTGTCCCTGATCCCATGAGTGGGAGAGTGAGTGGTACTGAGTTGTCATCTGGGGTTTAACTACATCACACATGAAGCAGATGGTGCCCTGATATTTTTCTTGTTTATACAGTAATATTTCTGAGCACAGCTGTACGATTTTTTTTCTCATTCTGCTTTTCTTAAAAACACTGAAAATTCATGGGACAGGTGGAAACAGAATCTTTGAGGATGTTGTTCACATCAGTAGGGCAGAGCAAACATAAGTAAACTGTGCTTCTCTCTCTTATAATTGGGAATCTCTCTCCATTCATAGCATTTAAATTCCCCGTTGAACTGAATGGGAGAGAAATGAGGTCTCTTACAGTAAAAGGAATGCAATGGTCATAAAAACAAGTTTGCTTGCTTTGATAAATCTTAGGGAGTAGTGGTTCTGTTTGTGGAGTGAAAAGAGGAAAATGAACTTGGTTTCAGAGGGCTTTAGGAAGGAGCTTATTAAAATACTGTACTCTTTATATTGCAAGAAAGGCCCAGCTACCCTGTTTGCATTGTAATTTTCTAGGGAAGTTTAGAATAGCTCTCTGTGTGGCAGAGACAACTTGTCCAAACACCGTTTTTTTTTCAAACACTGTGTTTGAACTGCTTCATTTCTCCAAAAATGGTATATAAAAACTCCATCATTTAACTTACCGAGAGCCTTTGATGTGCTGATGAATGTATTCTGCGTGAGCTTGTGGGACCAAAGGGTCTTTCTCACCATGAATTATAAATGTGGGACATTTAATATCTGGCAGCAACTGTTGGCAGATATTACCTAGGGAGAAAACAAATGAAGGTCACACTTTGTTTTAAAATTGTATGAAAGATGGAACTGCTTCCGTAAAGGACTCTGAACTCCACTGGGTTCTAGCTACTGCCTCTCCTTGTGGATAGTGTGTGATTAATCTACAGAAGTATGTAAGCAGGACTATAATTAACATTTCTTACTCCAAAATGTTACTTCACTGCAATTTGCTCCATTAATGGATAATAGGACAAAAGGATAGTGAGAATGAAGTACTTCTGTTCCACATTTCCCCCAGGCTCTCTTTGACTCTTCAAAGCTGATACATGAATCTCCTTCCCAGCTTTGCTCTTTTCAGCTTTAGTGTCTTATGGCCCTCAGGTTCAGCTGCCTTTTGTTACAGCGGTTGTCAGGTTACAAGATTTGCTACTTTTTTGGAACAAATTAACTTAGGCTGTACTGATACCTGTTGCACCTCCCAGGCCCTTTGCTGTCTGCAATGCTCTAATGGATTGACCCTGGCTGAGTGCCAAGCACCTATTTAAGCCTCTCCATCACTCCCCTCTACAAGGGGACAGGGGAGAGAAAACAAAGGATTCCTGAGTTAAGGACCAGGAGAGAGCACTCACCAAATACCATTATGGGAAAAACAGACTCAACTTGGGGATATTAATTGAATTTATTACTAACAAAATCAGAGTAGGATAATGAGAAGTAAAATCTTAGAAGGGTCTTCCTGTGGTATGGGGAGTGGGAGTTATGGTCAGTTTATCACAGATTATTGCTGCTGCTGCTCAGGGAGGCCTTCCACTGCTCCAGCGTGGGGTCCCTCCCACAGCAAACAGTTCTCCATGAACTTCTCCAACATGAATCCATCCCACAAGCAATGGTTTCCCACAAACTGCTGCAACACGGGTCACCTTTCCACAGGGTGCAGTCCTTCACGTACAGCCTGCTCCAGCATGAGTCCCCCACTGGGTCACAAGTCCTACCAGGAAAACTGCCCTACTGTGGGCTCCTCTCTCCATGGCTCTGCAGGTCCCAGCAGGAGCCTGCTCCAGCATGGGCCTCCCACAGGTACAGAGGCCTCAGGCATACACCTGCTCTGGTATGGGCTCCTCCATGGGCTGCGGGTGGATCTCTGCATCTCTGTGGACCTCCGTGGGCGGCAGAGGCACAGCTGCCTCACCAGGGACTGCACCATGGGCTGCAGGGGAATCTTTGCTCTGGAGCACTCCTCCCCCTCCTCCTTCAGTGACCTTGGTGGCTGCATAGCTGTTTCTTTCACATATTTTCACTCTGCTCTTCTCTGGCTCCAGTAACATCTGCACAGTAACTTTTCTTTCCTTCTGAAATATGTTTTCACAGAGCTGTTACTGCCATCACTGACTGACTGGCTTGGCCTTGGCCAGTGGCATGTCCGTCCTGGAGCAGGCTGGCATTGGCTCTGCTGGACATGGGGGAAGCTTCTAGGCACCCTGCAACCCCCCAGTACCAAAACCTGGCCATGCAAACCCAATACAAATGCATAACAATTCGATATGAATTGCACTTAAACTATTCAAAGGCTATTTTCCCTGCCCATTCATAATTTTATGCTTACTAGTCATTAATCTCATAAGAAGTAATTTTAATGCTTTTGCTTAAAAACTTTTCTGAATTTTCTCCCCTTTTTTTCCTTATGCTTTAGTAACACAGTTTCCAAACTTGTTGCCTAACTTCTTCCCATGTTCTTGCAAGGGAATCTTTGGGCAAAACATCCTTAATGAGCTTCATGTCCCATTTTTCTTTGAGATAACTTTGTCTATTTGTAGTTGTCACCTTGCAGCTACCAACAGCTGTAAGATTAATGCTCATCCATGCACACTTTCCTTAGCTCTAAAGTCAGAGGCTGTTTCAGTTTTTCCAATTGCTTGGTTATTTATGTAGCCTTAGTTTGCAGTACTACTAGTGAAATATTTACATTTAGAACATTTTACCCATAGTCCTCTAACACCTGCAGAAATGTTGACTGTTTTTCAGAACAAGTACCAAGTAAATTGAGACTTTATCTAGGGACATAGTTGGCAGTCAAACTATTATTTCCTAGTTTTCAGCCCTAAAACTGTTTCGTGCCATAACCACTAAATTATATTTACTCTAAAAGCATGGAACAGTAAGAACAACCTTGGAGGGTGAGACTTTATGCAACTTACTGAGTTTCATTAAGTGTTGGCTCCTTCTAAAAGTTCATTTCTTATGGTATTTCACACTAAAAGCTGT
Organism: Ifrita kowaldi; assembly: GCA_013398055.1. Classification (NCBI taxonomy): domain Eukaryota; kingdom Metazoa; phylum Chordata; class Aves; order Passeriformes; family Cinclosomatidae; genus Ifrita; species Ifrita kowaldi. Next base: position 7,980 of record VZRS01006658.1, read on the forward strand.
CTCGTTCAGGGAAGATTAGTCTAGTTTTAAAAACAGCTTGAGTTTTTGACCAACATCAGCTTTGCTGTCCTCCTTTTATCTCTGATGTGTTTTATCAACACCTTTTCTTATATCTGCTGTATCTGTGCCTTTGTTGCAGTGTCTTAACTTTAATTGCAAGGTGGCTTATTTGTAATCTAAGTTGGAAAACTGGTTTTTCCCTGGAAAAGAACCTGCAGTCTGATAGCTGCTCATCTCTTGCAGCAAACATTAGGCTTCTCCCAATATCTGACCCAGTTTCATCATGCAGGTAATTCAGCTCCTTGTTACATGTTTCTAGGTGGCTTCTTCTTCACAGTCGCTTAATCTCATAGTGTCTGAGGCACGTGCAGGCAGTGAAAGGATGTCACAGCCACAGATTCACCAGCCTGGGCTTTGCACATCAAAAAAAAATATTTTTAAGGAGATGCATTCCAGAAAGGGTAAAATAAAATTGGAGCATAATTTGTTACATCACTTTACTGGGAGAAATCCTAGTGCTGCACTGATCTTATAAAAAAAAAATAGGGAAAAAAATATGACATGAAGGAACATTTTCCTTGTAGTACCTGCTGCCTGTTAATGCATGTCACCTTCCATTTTTCATTATGGGGGCTACAGGAAAATGTGTATAAGAGTTACAAACTCCTTTTTTATGTATTATGCATTACTGCTTTGGGCAAATTAAAAGCAAATTTCCTCTGAATTAAAATAGAACCACAGATTATTATTCATAATATCCTTGGCTGAAAAGGTCTATGCAGAGTAATTGTAGAAATCTTCAGGGATAAACAATTATATTATCTAGTTTAACAATTTTTTAAAATTACTTTTAAACACCTGAGCTGTTTCAATAGTGTCTTCAAAGTGCATTTTTTAAGTTCTGAGTTCTCAAAATCTGAAGTTCCCTTCTTTTTTAACTCACATTCTACTAGGTTTGAAAGAGTTCTTCAGATCCATTTTGCAAAAACTGCAAAGAGCATGCCTTCCTTTTGGTACATCTTAACTATGTCACCAAGAGATAATCCTTGTACACAGAGACAGAAGGGGAGAAAAAGATTCTGCCTGAGCAGGATCCTGTTTAGTCTGCACAAAAGCAATGACTTAATAATGCAGTTTTGTGGTGGAACAAGAGGAGACCCTCAACTGCTAATGTTTTCCATAAATGTTTTCCTCCTGCACCTTTTTCGTTCTGTGAACCATCTACAGAGTAATTGTGTTATTCCTGAGTGTGAGTCAGACCCAGCTTTTAATGCCATATGCAGAGTCCTTCCTTTACTGCTGCTAGAAGTAGTTAGATTTTTTTATTCAGAACTGCCTGCTATTCTCATGGCCTCAGCTCAACACTGTGAAAGCCTCACCATCTGAATTGTCAGCAAAGCGCGAGATTCCATCTACCCAAGCCTCACAGGTTTCTGCCAAGTACTTATGTCCATACAGCTCTTCCAGTGGTTTCTTGACCTTTTCACTCCATTTTGAAACATCTCGGATGCCTACATAAAATAACATTGAAATATGTTATGTCCTTTCCAGCAACAAGACAAAAACCCACACCTAATACAGGGAAGTTTTCAAATCAGATTGCAAATATGTATTTCAAACTTGAAACTGCAATGAATATTTTAAATAATTCATAGTACAGAAAGGGTATAAAAAAGGCAGTTGTGCAACCTCTGCTGTGGTCTTCTGAGTTGTAGAGGAACACCTTGTTATTACGGTCACAAGAACAACAGAAAAAAAATAATAATCAAAGGACTCAGTCCTAAAACTTCTGATGGTTCTTTCTGGAAGGCTTTCATAAGAGAAGTTCAAGGGGCATTTTGTTTATAAAAATGAGACTGTTTCATAACAGAGTGCTCGACCTGGCAGTTCTTTTTTATATCCTTTAGCCTTTTGCATTGACTCATGGATGGAAGTTCTTCCATGGCTCCTACCAGCTCTCAGAGGAAGGAAGCTCTTACTAAGACATTCCAGCAGGCTGACATCATGGTACATTTGCCATAGTTTTACACAAAAACAAGTGACTCCACTTAGTAGAGTCCTGTGACTCATGGCAGGCTGGCAAAAGCTGTACAAATAATTTGACATTTTAGTTATTTATTTATCAGATTCTTCTATTTTTTTTCTCTACAATTTTCAGAACTGCTCACAAACTACGTATCCAAAAGGGTTATTTTCACTAAACTATATTTCAGCTGTACAGCTTTGTGCTGATAAAGTCTGAAACAAAGCTGGCATAGCAGAGGACAGTACCGAATCATCAAACAGCAATATATGCCACTACCAAAGGTTTTAATTGGTTTCAAAAGGAAATTAAGGGAAGAAAGGAGTGAGGTGTTAATTAACAAAGAGAACTGTCCAGCCAAATGACAAAGGTAGCAGTGACTGAAAGTGTTTTATAGCAGCATGTGATTGAAAATGAGTCTGTTCACCCCAGGCTACGTGCTACTGAACAACTGTTTCCCATATAGAATCTACTGTTTTATCCATGGGGCTTGCATTAATTTAAGAAGAGAAGGGAGAGGCCAATGTTGAAAGGACCAAATCAACACCTGTCTCTCCTTCGAAACCCTCCACTGCAGCTGAGGTGCACTGATGAGCCAGTTGTAGAAGACTTGTGCTGCTACTCTCAACTCTATCAGCCAGGGAGAGATGCTGAAAGCAGCAATCCACAAAGAGGACAAAGGCCATCATTGCAGGGGGTGCTCCATGTAAATAGGACTTCTTTTTTGTTGTTGTTTCTGGGGTTTTTTTACATTTTTCTTTTACATTTTAGCCTTTTGTGCAGGGAGGAGATGTGCATTTCATATATATACAATAAAAAATTAATAATATAAAAACATGTAGAGAAATAAAACATTTTACAGAGCTAAAAAGAATTTTGCTTTCTGAACTAAAAAATATATTACTACTACTATTACCACTTTTACTGTTAGTATAGGTGAGGTAAATACAGATGGGCAATATATACACTTGTAATTTTGCTGAAGCCAGATGGATTTTACAGCTGGTATAAATCAAACTTCAGTCACTAAAATGAAACTATACTGGGTTCCATTTGCTGAGAGCCTACATGGTTAACTCTTTTCATGTCTACATTCAAAAGGAAATACGTTTCCTTTCTGAGTTCACCAGTCGTTTCTTCTATTTTTCTTTATAGTAAGAAGTGATCTCAGATTCTATTTCACATGAGTGGAATAAGGATCAGAAATCCCACGTTTCTTTACTTTGCAAAGGTTTTCTAATGATAATAATTAACTCTAAAGGAATGCAAATGGTAAAGACATCTTGGGACATTTACTTGAATTATTCATTTGCTTCCTGAACTTAAAAGGTAAGTTATGAAATTGTTTTCATACTGTCTATATTATATAGGTTCTAGAAGCAAAAGCTGTTAAGAACTAGCCCAGTGATTATCTGTGGACCTGGCTTAAAAAAGATTGTGCAAGACATGAGATAAGAAATCAAACCTGGGTTTTGATAGTATCATTTGGAATTTATTTTTAGGAACTTGTTATAACAACAAAAATTTGACTTTCTAAAAAATCCTGATAATCTATTATAACTTCTGCTTTTCATCAGGGTAAGTTGGTAAGGGCTTGTCAAAAAATCTATTATATTGCCCCTAGAGTAATTGTTGGAGAGTTTCTCACTATAACTTTAATTTATCCCTATACCTACCAATGGAGTGAATTTTGTGTCCTGTCTCTTTAGGTTTGTTATGTCCTCAGCTCTGTCTCCACTTAGCTGTTGCATGACTAAGATTCTTGGGTCAAGTAGAAATTAAAATAATTAATTTAGAATACTACATGCAGTTTGTACATACCATTGTAAATTCTCACATCCTCTTGAGTAACGCTGGCATTTGCTCCCCAGACAACCAACTTGTGGATAAGATTTGGGTACTTTGCAGCTGCAATGAGAGCTGTAATTCCACCATCACTCCACCCCAGCAAGGAGAACTTCTTAAACTTTAGTGCCTTGATTCACACAAGAAAGTTACATGCAAACCACCAGCTGGTTTTACAACCAAATGTCAAATATTTCTTGAAAATTAACTGTACAGTTTTAGGCACAACATACACAGCTGAACTATAGTTAGCTTTCATGATTAGAAAATACAATTTACAATTTTCTTCCTACACATAAAAATACTAAAAAACTGTTCAAATATTTAGAAAACAAGAAATTGCACCTGCCATTTCAATTTTCTATAACTCTTCAATGAAACAGGCAGTAGTCCTATTAGATTCTTGCTGCATTTTAAACAGCCCTCCAAAACAAAGAAAAGTTGATTGAAAATGGAGAGTAAAGACCTTTTCAGAGAGCCTGATGATATGAAGAATCCGTGAATTCTCTCAGTGTGAAGCTGGCAAAGACTATCACAGTGTGGATGGTAAGCAATCCAAGATTAGGCTAAACTTAAGAAATAGTGTAAGACTTGAAAAATGGAAGCCAGCGATCTGATTTACTGATGCTAGCTGAGCTGAAAAAAAATAATGTGCTCTGTAACAAGCAAAAAATCCTTAAAGTATTTTCTAAAGGATTGTATCAATTTTGAGTTGCTAATTAACATTTTCTGACGCTTTTAAGTGTATATTTTAAATGTTACTTCATGGTGAGTTGCAATTCAAAACATTAATAACAGAATTCCTCCTTCTTGAAAAAGAAAGTGTAGGGCAAATATATGACAACCAAGACCTTAATTCATTCTGACCACTGACAGGACCCAAGGGAATGGCACAAAGCTGAGTTGGGGGAGGTTTAGGTTGGATATCAGGAAAAGGTTTTTCACTCCGAGGATGGTTGGGCACTGGAACAGGCTCCCCAGGGAAGTGGTCACAGCATCAAGCCTGACAGAGTACAGGAAGCATTTGGACAACGCTCTCAGGCACAGGGTGTGACTCTTGGGGTGTCCTGCAAAGGGCCAGGAGTTGGACTCAATGATCCTGATGGGTCCTTTCCAACTCAGCATATTCTCTGATTCTATGATAACGCTTTCTACTAGAATTTGAAACTCTTGTTTCCTCATAAATCCCTATATGTGGTAGGGAGTACTGGCAGCCACAGGAGAGAGGATTTCGTGTGTTTTATGTTCAGTGGGGAAGGTAAAGGCACTCATGAGAAAATGCATCTGAAGGTTGTAGAGGGATGATATTCAATGGTTAGGCAATCCTTGCAGTTTTGCATATAGAAACTTCGGTTTGTGAACTCATTCACAAGAAAATATATTTCACAGTGTTTTTTGCTTTTGTTCTGTGGAAATTGCAGCCTTTTAGATGTAATTATGCAGGATATTGTACTTTTGAAGGGAAAAGAGCAAGTTAGTTGAATGAATTCCTTTGGTGTTTGGTGGTATTGGAAGTCCAGGCCTGCTTTGTTGTGACGGAAGAAAGCAAAAAAGCAGGTAATGAGAGAAACAACTACAGAGGGAGAAAAAGAAGTTTCTACTTTGCTTGTAAACCTGATGCTCAAGTGAGGCATAACTTTACTAATCAACTTGAGATTTAGCAGATTTCTATTCCTATAAGGCTCTTCTGGTTTTGGCTTCATCCTTGGTATTCTGCTCACTATAGTATTGACCAATTTAAAATTTAACTCTGCAAAGCTATAATTACTAAACAGAAAAGAAATAAGGTAGGGGAAAGAAAGGGACATGTAATGTAAGAGCTGATAGCAAGAAAAGAGTGTCGCACTTGGACACGAAAGAACCACGCAGACACCTTGTCAGGAGAGAAGCAAGGAAGCAAGAGGGGGTCAGAGACCCCAAGCTTTATTATATATGTTCTTAGAAATCACCGTGGATTGGAGGGAGAAATTACCACCCCTCAATCACACTGGTCAAAGGGAAAATCCATCAAACGTCTCCGCCTAGGAGAATGGAATGAAAACAATAAGGGACAGTTAACAAAACATGGCTATGTTTACAGAAGATGCGTGAGAAACTGTTACAGCAAATGAAAACATCGAAGAACTGCAAAACTCAGGGCGACAAAAAGAGAGCTTTGAATTTTTGCAGCCAATCAGAAGTTGCCCCTGGTCTGCTGAAGAGGTAGTTAATCTGTCCAACTTTCATTATGGTGCTGCTGAAGGGTTCCTGGTGTCTTGGCAGGTTTTGGGGGTTGGCAGCAGTGCTTGTAAAGGTTAAGTTTTTGATGTTGCTACTGTTCTCTTACTGCCAATAGCAAATTATGGAGCTCAAAGTTGGCTGATGGATGGAATAGCTGATTAAAATTTTTGTCCTTCATGCCAGGTTGAGATCTATTTGCTTTCAGTATTTCTCTTGTTTACTAGCCTTTATCTTGATGCATTCTTTGGGGTATCTCAGGATGCCTTTCCAGCAGGAGGAATTTAATTTATCCTTTGCAGCCTCCAGAAAAACACTGTGATGTAAAAGATTTGCTGGATAAGGTATGCATGTTTGCTTGCTTTAATTTTGAACTACTTACAGTACAGGTTGCTAACTTAACATGGGCAGTAACCTGAAAGCTGGTTGCACAGCACAGTTCTGTGGGTGATTTTGTGCTGCCTTTACCCTGAGAGTGAACAAAATTTCTTTTGAAGCCACCTCCTCTGTGCAGGCCTGTGTGAAATGCAATCCAATGACCATGTACGACAGTGAGTTGCAATACAACATCACTTTGCACTGTATGTATGTTTTCACTGCATCACAGGGAGTGTAGCACAAGCAAAAGTTACAGGTGATCTACAAAAACATAGAGAAGCCCAAGCCCATCGTTTTGCTAGGACAGTAGCTCTGAAGAGTAAGAACTTCTTAAATATCAACACTAATTATTTCCCTAATGATTGTTTTAATGCTATTGACTTCGCTAGCATTAGATACTGGGGTGGCAGGTAGCAAAGTGCACTTAGGTGCATTATACTCCTTTTATTTCAAGCAAACTCCTTCACAGAACACAAACAGGGATACAGAACAGTGTCTTCTGCATAAAGGTGCTACATACTCTGCAGAATTTCAGCTTTTGTTATTTCACAGAAACCTTGCATCACTCACAGCTCCAGCAGAGACATCAGAATCTGAAGGAGACCGGAACAAAAGTTCTAAAGGCTCACCTATATGGATGTGTTTTTTGGCTAATTGTAGGCGGGATGATGAATGTAAACCATTATATTCTGGAAATCATAGTTGGAATGATTCCTTGGGATTTGTGCTATCCTTTATAATATTCTAAAATCGAAGCAAGTTACCCACGCTTGGTAATGTTTTAGTAAGTTGTTATTATATGCTTATATTGAGAAACATCTTCAAAAAAACAGGATGCTATGTCCCATTTGCTTTGGCAGCTCTAGAGATTGGTAGGCTGCTGTCCTGTTTGGCTGCAAGCTACATGGTTACACTCCCTTTGGGGAAAGCTCTGTTTAATATTTCGCATTTATTAGTATTTGAACAGAGACAAGAAGGGGGTTACAACCATTTAGACTGCAAGTCTGTCACCTATTCATGGCAGCATCTTTATTTTCTTTGCTAGTGTAGCAGAAGAAATTGAAGATTTACGGTACAGAGAGATTGCTTTTATGGTTAGAGGGCAAATCTGTGTCTTAATCCCAATTCTGCTGTCAGACTTACTTTGTTTTGCTATGCAGAATACACCAGGAAGGCCACGTTTCCAGATTCAAAAGGGTTTTCAGCAAGGTTATTGTTTATTACAGAAATACAGTTGGACTGACTGTCTGAATCTTGCCTCATAATTTTGGAATTTTAATGCTCTGCCAACTCTCTTAACATGACCAAAGAGACTGTATATCTCAATATAAAAAAGACAGAATATTAGTTAAAACTAAACCAGAAAATAGTGTCAGCAGTTATAGGACAGAATAAAAGAGGAACACAGAAACACAGATTTGAATAAAAAATTCTTCAAGGAGGAGGAATAATAACAGCTTTAGGCCATATTCTTTATAATCACCACAGCTGTATTAGTTAGTAAGATTTGGTATGGTCACAGGAAGACTTTGATTTCTCACAAAAATGATATCAGTAATATGCTGTGAAATGCAAAGCATCGAATTAATTTTTAGAATCAAATGTTTCTTAAATGGGCTGCTCAAGGCAAAATGCCAAGACTCTATTAGATAAAAAATTTTCTAAGAGCCTTTCAGTATGGTAATCCCTTCAATTAAACTACTTTGCATAGACTTTGTTTTTTACACACACTTTACCTAAACTTACATGGTTCTTGGCTGCAAACCTCTTAGGGTAGGGTCTTGGAATAAAAGCATATTGCTTTATATTAATTCCCACATTCCCACTGCTGAACCTCTATGCATCTTGCAGAATAGGTGGAAGAAGAAAATATTTTCTGGAATAGTGTGTATATGCTCACTTTTAAGCCTTCATTTGTATGGTCTTTCCATAATCTGCTGTCTGCTGGAAACAAGCTTCCGCCTTCTCAAAATTTAAGGAAAACAGCTTTTTTAAAAAAAAAAAAAAAAAGTCTCATAATAGATTTACCTGCATAAGATCCACAGCATCTTTTGCATCCCTCTCAAAGAAATCTGGAGGAAAGTCTCGAGATGGAGGAATGGACTTTCCATATCCCCGAGGATCCCATGCAACAACTGTGAAAAGTTGCTTATTCATGGACTTAAGCTGCGGCCCAAAATCAGTTTGACCACTCCCTGAAACATTGTAATTTTTCAATTTTATTAACCACCATAATGCACATAGTATACATACTCTAAAGGGAAACTGGGCAAAACTTGTAACTTTATTCCAGATAAGAGATTATCCAGTGAGTGAAGTACTCTTTCATTGTAACTATCCATTGCAACTCTTAGACAGGAAGTACCACCACTAAAATCTTTAGGAGCATCTGCAGTATGTTCAGAGCAAACCATTTCTGGTAGGTATGAAAGGTTATCAAGAACAGTGCTCTCACAAGTGATTAAATACAGTATCTTAAACAGAGTAGGGATTTATCTTTAACAGATTTAAAGCATTAGCATGGGCATTGCTGTTTACCTGGACATCACAGGTGAAACTGAAAGGGCAGGAATGGTTGCAAGTGAAAAGCATCGTGCCAGACAGTTGTTATTTGATAAAACACCTCTATGAGAACATTGGTGCTTAAAGCTGACCTTTAAATACTTTGTTGCCTGAGGAGACTGTGGTGACACAGAAGCATAAAATTGTATATTTTGATTTTTCTAATATGTAAAAATAAGCCAAATACAGCCATTTTTTTCTGAAGCAGAACCATTTCTTTTATTAATGACTCAGACCTTCAAAGGATTTAAAAATGAAGTAATCCCATCTATTGCACTAAGCTATCCACGAATGAAGGTAATCTAGCATGAAGGTAAGACTGCAATTTGTCTTACTTGTCTTGTGGTCATGTGGTAACAGTATTAAATGCTATTTGGGTAAAACTTGTTCAAATTTAATGTGCTGAAATATAAAATTGACTATCCATTGCTATATTAAAAGGGCCATTTAAAGGCATTTAATGTTTTTCTTTCTGTTTACTTGGAGAAATCTCTCCTCAGACACCATCAACAGGTCGAAGCCATAAAAGAGGCTGTATACAGCCTTCTATGATGAACTGATTACATACTGACATGATCTCTTGCAAAACCAATTAATAGCTAGTGAGAAGCAAAATATCAGGATGTTAGAAAAATGCCAACACAACCTGATTAATCTCATATTCTTACAGAGGCCTTGTGTGACCTCTGCACCACCATGAGCATGCTTGTTATACTATATTTTTATCACTTAAAAATTACACAAGACTGAGAGCATATATAAATGCTGTGTCTTCTTGGTTTTCTTAGTATTTTTGTAGCTAGAAAGAGATACTTTGTTTGAAGGTAGTCTACAAATAGCCTAGAGACTAATTCTGGTGACCTAAAAGCACTTACCTTGTTTCCACAACAAACTTATTAGTTATTAATGTGTTAATATTGCAAGTAGCATAAAATAATATTGAAAACTTAGTGTCAGTTTTCTGACAAAGGGAAGAAGGATGTATTGGTCAGAATGTGAAGTTCATTCCCACAAGTCGCCCAAAAGTGCTAAACTATAAACTTTATAAGGCTAAAGACACTAAGCCTAAATTTTGCTGTTTGTAATAATGCTAATTGCACAATAGCAATGTACACATAATAATAGTAGTAAACAACAACAACAACAATAATATTGTTCACAACTGAAGAAATACATTATTTCTATTTAAAACATTTGCATTGGCAACAGGATTGCTAGTTTAAAAAGCTGTTTAAAATCAATAGGTTGAAACATATGACTACTTGAAGGACAACTAGCATTAATTTTTTCCACCCTCCCCTTGAGAATTCTTTGAAAGAAAGAACCACTTCATGAAGACTTGCAAACGTTGCTGCCAAGAAGAACAAATGCTTCCTGCTCTTCAGTTCCTGACATTTTATCATCTTATCCAGCAATTCAATTAAGCATTAGCCCAACTCTGAGCACAGTGACAGTCCTACTGACAGCCTGCCATGAACTGTTGGTAAGTCTGATGGGTCCTTTAGAACTGCAAGAACCCAGAAAAAATAGGTTGTGTTAATTTTAAAGGGTTGTTATCAAAAACAGTGGTTTCGATGGACAGACACTACTTAGCTAGCAGAACCTGTTGTCCATCTCAAAAAGCCACTGAGAATCTTAATGATGTTGCCCTGAATAAACAAAACGTGAAAATACATCTTTAAGCAAAAAAGAAGTTTTAACAGTGACTTTTTCACAATAAACTGCAAGGGTTACATTATGTCTATTAATCCAGTTGGAACCCATCCAGCTTTTAAAAAGGAATGCATAATTTAGTCTGTGTAACAAATATAGCTGACCTGATTTTTCCCCCCTTCTGCTATTTTCCACCTTGTGTAGCTATTTGCCACCTGTCCTGGATGCCACCTTGGCACAGTTAAATCCAAAAGTGGAAGTGACCACTACGTAAGTCAAGACATTGTATAAAAGGTGCCTGATGAGACAAATGAAATCCTCTAAAATCTGTTAACTGATGGCAACAACTCTGCATTTTCCCTACTGTTTTAAGTGTAGCAATCTTTAAAAAAATGAAAACGCTCCATAATCAGGTGTTGAATACATTACAAAATATTTTTATGCATTCTTGCTTGAGGCCAGATGGATAAAGAGGTGGTTTCTCTACAAAGACAAGATAAAATCTCCAAACCTAGCATTCCTGGAAGCAGAAGAACTGCATGGCTTCCTTCTCCTGTTTGCTGATAATGCAGGTGGACTCCATTCACTTGGATTTTGGCAGATGTTACTGAAGTACTAGGGACAGGGAAAGAGGAGAGAAATAGGAAAACATTCAGACAGTTATTTTCATTACTACATGGTCACTCCAGGAATACAGAATAATTACTTTTCCCAGATATTAATGACAGTAGTGTGAGATTTTAATGGATCGCTTGCCTTTCATGGGTGCAAAGAAGACTAAAAAAAGCTCCTCAGGAGCAGAGAAGTATTCGGCTGTGACCACTATGTAGCATTCATACCCAGGCTAAAGGGTAGGGGAAAAAAAATGTCTTGATGGTGCAACCAGGAAAATATAAAGGCAGCTTTACATGGCTACAGAAACATTGAAATAAATACATTAGAGAGGAGAAACCTCATTCTGTCACAGTGTAACTTTTGAAATGGCTGGTGTTCACCTTGCTGTTACTAAATTGAGCCTCTTCATCTGCCAGAGAAACCACAATCTATTGTTGATGTCCCTCATGAACCACAGGGTCTGCAATGAAAACCACTTTGCACTGAGATGAGAGCAGAGAAGAAGAATGTGATAATAATATTTCTGTCAGTGCAATCTCACTAGGAGATAACGCTTAATTGGGAAAAACCACACGAGCAATAAATCCACCTACTAAAAAATCACCACAGAAACCAACTGCACAGGCCATCTCTCAGCCCCAACACTTAAACCCCTACACTAATATTCAGTACAAAGCAAGACATATGTGTAAATGCAAATAAGTGACCTGAGAAACCATGTCTAGACACAAACACCTAGTGAGAAAGCAGAAGTAGCATAGATTCAAAGTATCTTCTTAACAGTATAAACCATTGCATCTGCTCTCCCAGGCATATTTGTGCCCTAATGGTTGCAAACCATCTTTTCAACAGCCTAACACATTTTATTTAAAGGTAATATGAGAAAAATATTTCCATTTGGTTACCTATTGATTAACCCTCATTTCATCTAAATATTCTTGCCCTATGAATTCAATCACAGTGGATTTCATGTGCATAGAGACATGTTGTTTTCCAGTCTTAGATGTAAGAATAATCTCTATTACATTATATGCGTTGGGCAATTGATAAAAAATTCAATTTTAATATATAAAGTCTGAACTACTTACAGTATGTATAGAGTTGAAAGTGGTGGACTACAGGTAAAAACAATCCCACTAATTTAAACCCTTTTCATTAGAAAAATGAACAATAGCTTGCAAACTCAGTGTCCCAATTAATAAGTGGCAGTTAAACCACAGAACTTGTTCAACACAAAGCCATTTTCAATTTTACATAAAATCTTGGGCCTATGTAACCCATCATGCCACATGCCTGAATAAAAGCTGTGACTGTGCAGAATAGTATCAGCTCCTTATGTGCAGATCCAATTTGAGAACCGGAGTGCAAATGCAAATCTGTGGCAAGAGTACAGCTCAAAGAAATTAATTGTGTCTTTATAACTTCAGTGAGTTTTGCTGAATTGCTATGCTAATGTGATCTAAATGATTAGTTTGACTGTAATGCTAAACATCCTTAAAGTCTGTGTGTCACATTTGATGTGGTTTATACACCTCACAACTCAAATTCTGCATGTAGCACTCAGATGGCTGCCTTACCACCTTTTGGAATACTGACTTTCACTTTCTTCTCTTTATAAGGGTTTTTTTATTCTTCATATGCCATCTTTTGGTTTGTCATTAATTTCAACGGGTATTCTATTGTAGTTCTCACCACAATATATCAGCACATCACTCTTATTAAATTTTAAAAATTATTTGATTTTTTCTTTATGAATAATAATTACCACTTTCAGTTCCTAACAAAACAGAAGTAATCAACATTTTGTTACCTTTTTAAAACAGGTTAGTGACGTACAGTTTAATAGACAGAGTTACACATTCTGCTTTCCTGATTCAGAGTTTGGGTTTTTTTCCAGATAGTTCTACGTTTTTAGGATTAATTATTAACATCAGGGGCTTGAGAATTTTGCTGGGTTTGTGATGCTTTTCCATTCTTGGATTGTGCCTCAGTGCGAAGTCCACTGAAATCCAGGAGTTTCACACAGAGGATATTTTCAATACTTTTTGAACTAACAACAAATGAGTTAGGTATTTTATGCACTGAGAAACCGGCAACACCTAAGGCAGACTTGGTCTTCCCAATACCAAATTGCTGTGAGCCTGAAATCACTTCATAGTATGCTTGTCAGCAGGATGGCTTAACTTATGTTAAGTTTTCATAAAGAATGTTTTTTCCATAGGTTGACAGAATTGGAAAACGTGGTAAAGCAAAACAAAACAAGACATTCACCCTGGTATTTTGAATTAGTAATGTTAAGGTGTATAGCTCTTTGAGAAGCACTGGATACATTCTGCCTGTTTACCAAGGCAGCACAGATGCAGAGTGGGCAGATCTTGTACTTCACCTTGTACCCTGTAGGAATGCAGCTTAATCTGGGAACTACCTCTGTTCCAGCTGTGCTACAATACGACCTAGTCTTTATCTGTGCAGGGGAAAAAATTATGGTACTACGTCAGTTTTCCTCAATGGGATCTGCGGTATAGGCAGTGTGATATAGATTAGATACATGTGTTCTCTTTGCGACCTCGGCGACCTCCAGGGAGCCTCTTACCAGCAGCAGGTGGCCAAAGGGGCAGGCGGTCAGCGGCACGTCCTGCTTTGCAGGGACCACCAGAGGGGAGGGTGACAGGCACTGACCAGACGGGGCTGCGGAGCCTTCCTGGTACAGACCCTTGCAGCACAGGGGAAGCAGGAGCAGGTTCCTCGGGATACTGCCTGAGTCCTCACCTTATCATCCCTGCCCTCCGCATCCATTCCACACTCCCTCTGCTAACACACGTTGTCCATCCCACCGCCCGCCTGACAAACATCCCCTTCCCCAAGCCGCGGGAGGGGAGGAGGGAGCTGGGGAAAGGGAGAAGGTGGCGGCTGTGGATTTTACCCGTAGCAGGCGGCCCGTCCCCGGGCTGTGAGCGGCGCTGCCCGGGCGGGCGGCTGCAACTGCAGCAGCACCAGCGCCCGGAGGGCCCGGCCCGCGCTCCGGCAAAACATTTCACCCAGCGAGCCCGGCCCGGCGGGGAGGGAAGGAGGAGAGGGCGCCCCGCCACGCCTCCCCTCCCGTGCCCTGCCTCCGCCGGGGCGGGATGAGGAACCAGCCCGCCTCCCCTCCCGTGCCCTGCCTCCGCCGGGGCCGGATGCGGGACCGGCCCGCCTCCCCTCCCGTGCCCTGCCTCCGCCCGGGCCGGATGCGGGATCGGCCCGCCTCCCCTCCCGTGCCCTGCC
>VZRS01006658.1:22660-53223 GCA_013398055.1 Ifrita kowaldi
CGGGCCGGAAGAGGGGCGGTCCGCTGCCCGTGCTCTGACTGGCGGCCGCCGCTGTCACTCAGGGCAGAGCGGGGATGGTTTGGCTCCTGGGCTGTGGCCCCGCCCCTCCGCGGCGCTGATTGGTCACCCGACGGCGGGAGCTGAGGGGCCGGAGCGGCTGTGTTGGTCCCTCCTATCGGGTGGTTTTCCTGGTTCCTGCTCCCGCCTTGGAGCCCCAGAAGGGATAGTGCTGCCCCCGCTCGAGGGCTCTGCTTTCTCCAGCCGCGTCCGAGAGTAGAGCAGCGCCCAGCGCCGCTCAGGTGCTCGGCTGCTCCGTCGGCCGTGGCTGGGAGCGGGATACTGTGAGCGCCTCCATGCTCTCCAAGAGGCAGAGACACACCGAGATGCGGCAGCACCCGGGGTGTCTGCAGGGAACAAAGATCTCAGCCCTCGGAGACACATGGGACTTGAAGCCATGAACTGCCCCTCCAGCACTGCCCATGATGCAGAAGCTGCATGGACTGTGAGAACACAGAGGATGCGGGGTCATCTGTCGCCTGTGGGCATCTGTGGCTCCAGGTCTGCCTGGAGAACGGTTCCCTGGGCAGCTGGGACAGTGAGGGCAGCTCTGGGGACTGCAGCTCCCCTGTGGTGGTGCCTTCAGCATCCCAAAGTCGAGGCATTCCCAGGCCCTTGGCAGGAATCATTAACTCTGCCTCACCAATGTTATTGGTAGGGCCTGCTTGTGGGGAACATCTCCTGGCCAAGGGCTTTGGCCTGACCAGTGCCCGTACTCATCAGGGCCAGCCACCTCTGGAGCAGCCTGACTGCTTTTGTTTACTGCAGCACTTTGCCTGGCTTTCCTCTGGATCTTCTTACAATTTGCTCATAAAACAAAAAGGAGACCAACTGCTTTCCTTGGTGTCTTTTTTCCAAGTGTGGAGGAGAATGGATGAGCCTGAGTCACAGCCAGCCAGGCTGATGGCAGAGAAGGTAGTGAGGAAAATAGCAGAAAGCTGCAGAGCTGGTACAAAGCTTGAAACAGATCTAGGGTTAAAGGTCTTCTGCTTTACACCTGGACATGAGCAATTTCCTCAAGACAGGTCAGTGTTAAATATTCCAGCCCAGCAGAAGCTCAGTGACAGCCCTGAGAGTGAATACTTGTCAGCCTTCCCACCCCATTGCCATATGTGTGCATGGGACTAACAAGTCTTAGAGGCAAATGACAGTCATAACAAATCCCAGTGCATAAAGAGATTAACTCAACTGTGTAAGCATACTGGTTCCATTTATCCCCTGAGCAGATCAAACCATTTAAGATTAAGGTCTTTAGTATGGATAATTACAAGCAATCCTTCATCAGGACAAGCTGCCTTCACTCTTGCCTGCTGACATTTACAAGCTCCTGCAGTTTCCTTGGTTCCTAGGCTACTTTCAGAGGCTCATCTTTGCTGTGAGTCTCACCTTCTAAGTTTCTTTCTGATGGAAAATGACTGGAGGAGGTGGATGACTATTCTGTGTTTAGGACAAAGAAGTAGCTTGGTCTACTGCTGTACAAATTTAAATTTTTTTCCTGAAGTTTGCATTTTCTGTGAATCAAAAGGGGCTCCTATGTCGTGTCACTATGAGCTTTCAGAGGGAAAGGTCTCCAACTTGTATCCAATTTCATTCGGGTTAAAATGCCTTTCAATCTATTCTGCCTCCATATGGACTACCTACTAAGGCTGAAGGAAATGTAGCAAATTCTCAGAATGTGTGCTGAAGGATGAGGTAGAAAGGATTTGTCATACAGTGTAGGGAAGCTGGGAAAGTTTCAGATGGGTTAGCTCTGTTGTCAGTGTGACAGAAATTGAGAGGTCCCTCTGTAGAAAAGGCTGTCACAGTTAACCTGTTTCACCGTGTGTCATCTCCAGCTGCAATCACAGCTCTGGAGCATAGGAGGCCTGTAAAGTGGCCATTCCTCTCCCAAGTGCCTGGACCATGCAACCTCTTCCACAGGCAGTGTCCTGCCTTCTTTGGCCCAAAGAGAGAAAAATAATGTGGCAGTTGGGCAGAAATGGCATTGGCAAAAGTCCCTTTTTTGTGTGTGTGTTAAATGACTGGCATTGTGAGGGGTGACTCAAGGAGAGTTGCTGTGTGGGCCCACAGGGCAATGGCCGCAGGTACAGCTGTGGAAGCAGCACTCTGCCAAGGCCGAATGCAGGTGGTGGATGATCTGAGGACAAACAGAGTGTAAACTTGCAGATTCAAACTGTGTTCAACCTGCTCGGTTCACCAGACCATCCAGTCTTGTTGGTAAAGCAGATTTCCACATAATGGTGGGCACCTGGGAGAATGCAGTATTTCAGTTCAACTATTTCCTCAAATATGTTTTCATAAATTACTGGCTGAAAGGGGACAAAAAGCTTTGAGCAAGCCAGACACAGGCTGCTCAAAGCTTTTTGGCTTGCTTTTACACACATGAAAGTGTTGAGAACAACTGGAGCACTAGTTTTCCTGACCACTACCACAAAATATTTTTATTTGTCCAATTACTACTGATGGTTCAGGCTGGAAACTACCTGTTTCTGGCCATTGCATAGAGAAGAAAAGACAAAAGAGATGAAAGGAAAGGAGAGGAGAGGAGAGGAGAGGAAGCACTGCTCTGCTAGTGATGTGTCCCTGAGGACAGATTTTCCTTTTAACTGTCCCTGTCATTTTTTTGGTCCCTTTGGTGTTGCCCCATCTCTTCATATGGTCATCTACTACTGACAGGGTTTCCCTCATATCCAGGTAATGCTCTGGAGAGCATTGCTGCTGCACTGTGGGACTTTGTCACCTATGATGAACTATCACAGTGCTTGCAGCCAGGCTGTACTGTTGGTGCTGCATGGATTTGTTCCTTATAGAACTGAACAGCAGGGGAAAAGTTTTCCAAAACTTCTTCTAAGGGACAAAACTGCAGGACAGGGAAATTTTCAATGTCTGTTAAATTGCAAGGAGGAGTTTTCTGACTCATGGTTGGATAGAAAATATGTATTTACTATTTTTGTATTTCTGCAAGTTGTAGAAAATCTAGAAAAGACGTAGTCAGTTATTGACATAGTGGGTCCCTTGAGATCTGCTGGAACATCAGACAGAAAGACTAATTCCAGTTCTCAAGAGGCATTATTTTCATGCACACATGGGATTCTCCTATTAGGAGCTGTGATCCCATACAAGACACTGGAATCATTAGGATTATCAGGGATTTAACTCTGGAGTTTTCAAGAAGGAACTCATTTGTCAGGGCCATCAGGGCACTAATAGGCTTTAATGGCCATGATCAGCCTCAGCTGGGGTCTCTCCCACAGCCTGGCTCATGGGTCCTGGAGCCTAATTTCAGCTCAGCACAGTGCCATCAGTCCCTGCCTCTGCTCCAGCTGTCTTACAGCCGTGTCTGTGACTCGTGGAGGACTCCAGTGATCCAGGTACTGTTGTAGACTTTGCTTCTTGAGTCTGTGACCACCCTGACTGATCATTTTTGCCTCATTTGTTTTAGCTGCTTCTGTGAAGTGAAATATCCTGTTATTTCAGGCCTGTTTTGTTGCTTGGGCTCTTGCACCTCTTGGATGTTGATTGTTACATTTTCACCTTAAGGACAAAATCTTGTTGCTTAAGTTCCACAAAGAGGTAGTGGGGAATTGCCAAATTCAGAACAAAGATGTGAAAAGTGCTGATGCTTCTGTGATTTGGTATTGAGCTCCCAAACAATACACACTGAATGAATACGGTGTGACTTCTGAAGCTGCGAAGTTTGGTGAGTGCAGCATGTGGTTTTGTAGCAGGAGGCCTATTTAGGTAGAATATTAGCCAAGAGAAGAACAATCAGACTTACATCACAAAGGAAAGGATGCTTTGTCATAAGCAGAATAGCTCACAGAAAGAGATCCCAGATACCTTGGCTCAAAGAACACTTCAGACTGATGAAGAATCTAAAACACAGACACATATTTAATGATTTTCTTTGCTTGCCTGCAGTTTTCTTATGCTAGCAAAGGATAGTGTCTGTCAACTTAAGCAGTGTCTGCATATCTTTCATATGTTCATGAATAACTGCATTATAAATCTGACACACCTGCACTTGGACATTTCAGTGGGAGGTGGTGTTGGAATTTCAAAGCTGAATATAATCTCCATCTTGTAAATTCAAGCATAGTCTTGGTATAATTTCTGACCATATTTAGGATATCCCAGACACAGAGACTTGAAATTACTCCAAATACTCCAGCACGAAAGAGGAAACTGCTTGTCCCTTGGAGTAGGCAAGAGTAGCATTTAGAAGATGGTTCTTGATTTGTTTATGTTTATGTTATGACCCTGTTTATGGAAGGGGTTGTGTGAATCTGTTTTGATGAACTCGGTGACCAAGGCATCCTTTCCAGTGCTGCATTTAGTTTTCTCAACTGATGAGAGAGGGGTGTGTGTGGGGTGCACAGGAGTTGCAACCCATCATTCAAAATCCAGCAGTATTACTGGTTTATAAAGGAAATTAGTGTGGGGTTTTGTTTCAAACAGCTCTTATCAACCATCTCTCTGAGCTCTGTAGGCTGCAATGCTTACTATCAGATCACATCTTACTTCTGGCAGAAGTTAGCATCTGTACCAAAGGGAGGAGGAAACCATGCTGAAGAGAAAGGAAGTGACCTACTTAGGGTCATAGAGGAGGGGGAAACCCAGCATAAGTCAGAACTCTGGTCTCCTTTGTTTCACTCATTGGCAATACTTCCTCCAGCACAAAGATAGCTTCTAGTCTCTGCAGCCTAGACCCTGTTCTGATCCTACCTTCCCCCTTCCCTTTTTCCCAGGGGCTGTTTTGAGGAGCTGCACTTTCACTAGCTGCTGTCGTGTGTTGAGGAACAAATGAGCACAGTCGGCTGACTCCTAATGCTAATTGGTATGCTAGAGGGAAAACCTAGCATGCTGCAAGGAGCACTTTCTGCAGTTTGTAGAGACTGGGATGAGAAAGGGGTAGGAAAAATGCCTGGAGGGCACTAGGATCCAGTGAAGACAGCCCTCACAAGTGCTACTTACCTCCAATGTGTCCCGGCTTGTACTGGATGATCCTTCCTACTTTGCTTCCCTGTAGCTCCTTCTCATTGTGTACATGGGTGGACATGTTTTGGAGGCTCAGGGATTCTTACTCTATCTTCCGTGTGCCTCCGTGCTGAAAGATGGTTTTCATTTGTTATCGAACAGTGATGAAAAATCTATCAGAGAAAAGTGATGTAGTTTACTTAAAGCTGCTCATCAGAGGCCAAATTCTTGAGTGTTGCCTCTCCTTGGAAACTATCCTCAGAGGAAGAGGAACTGCATGTAGCCAGCTTGGTTCAAAGGTCACATATCAAATACTTGCAACAATGTCCTCTCTGAGTTTTTAATTCAGCATTATTAATTGGTATTATTTAGCAACTATTTTTGAAGGAGTAAAAAATTCCTCACCTTCCTTAGCTGCTTGTACACTGTTAGTGGGGGCATAGTAACAAAATTAACCAGATGAATTGCTCTGAATTACATGGACTCAGTCCTCTCTGCATTGAAGAGTTTCAGCACGGATTGACTGCTGTGTGATGAGGGTAGCTACTGGGCAGGGGTTGTACTTGAGTAGTATTTGATCTAAAATCTCCAAGCACTTATTGTCTTAAAATGGGAAAACATAATGTCCTTGTGCATAAGTGGATGAGTTCACCTCCTGTTCTTCAAGGAGAGACCATGAGGAGGAGGTCTGCTGCTGCAACCCACAGCCTTTTCCTCCCTGTCTTGCACCTCACCAGTGTTACGAAAAATCTCTGTAAGGCTGCTGCATTACTGCTGTCTCTGCCCTTGAGGCTGATAGCTTTCCAGTTTAATGTGAAATTACTCTTCTGTCCTTTCTCTCCTTTGTTTTGCCATGAAAGGTATCAGATCTATGGCATAATACATGACTCTCTTTTGTCCCTGTCCCCATTATTTTCCTGCATTTTTGATCTCTCATGAAAGGCTGCTTTTCAAAAATCAGCTCCATCCTTATCTCTCTCTTCCATACTTAATGTTTCTGTAAATTTTTAGGTCAGAGGAGAGCACTAACTCTTTTCCTTGGACCTCTTGTACACCATTTCCTTTTACGTGTCACCTAGTTAACCTTGTATTGAGACTTACAGCTTTGATTTCAATTATAGCCATCTTAAGAAACAAGACCAATCTTAATTAAGAGATACCAAGAAGATCCACAGACTCCCTAGGTAGTTTATTCCAATAGTTAATCATCCTCATGATTAAATATGTATTCTAATGTGGCATGCCTGGCTGCAGCTTCCAGGCATTGTGTCCTATTATGTGGTTTTCCACAATATGCTAAAGGACTTGTAGTACTTTAGCCTTTCTGCCCAGGAAGCTGAATCTTCTCTGTGACTGAGTTCTGCAAGGGCTGTACTGAAGGAGTTTGTCTCTAGGTGAGTTCAGTTGTTTGTTTTCTGTACCATCTACAATGTCACATGAACTACAAGCACTAGTCTAGAATTGGACTTGACAAGCACCAAAGCTAAAATGACCTTCATCTCCCATGTCCTACTTCAAAGATCTAGGACTGCCCTATGCCTAAGTCTTGTTCTAAAATGTTTCATGTTTGTGCTCTACATCTCTGTTCTTGCTGTTTCAGAAAGTAAGGTCCAGACTTGCTTTAATAAAGAGCAAATGAAGCATTTAACGTATGCCCATTAAATAATCACCACTCATTCTGAGTACCAAATAAGACAAGGATCTTATCAGCGAAGAATTGCATATTGTATAAATAAAGATTGCAGATATGGGCGATTTTAAAAACCAACGAGGGCTCGAATCAATGTAGCAATACAGTGCAACCAAAGTTAACAGAACATAAATGGACTTTGTGACCTGTTCAGGGATCTGTTTCAGGAAGTAACACTGTAGCTGCTAGCTGTAACTCTCTGTGGACTGACATGGAGGAGACACCCCCTACCCTGTTTCTCTGTCTGCTTAAAGGAGAGTAATTTTTTTTTTCCTTGGGAAGTGTATGCTTATTACATTAGATAAACCACTTCATTCTATTATACTCAAGAGTTTATAGAAAATGTAGCATGTTGCTAAAACTGTAAGGCAATGCAATAAATTTTAAGTAGGTTTAAAGATGATGAATATGTTGATGCTTGCTTTGATTACAGTTTCATTTTGCTCCCACTAAAATGGTGGGTGCTGTGTCAAGGAGCAGAAACCCCTTCTAACTACACCTCCATTAAGTATTAGATTTTTTTGACAAAATGAATAGTTATGAACATTAATCAACACCTAGTTCTCTATGTACAGCATAAACTATTACCTGCTCCAAAACATCTGCTTGAAATATCTGAAAATCTGATGGAATAGGAGGTGGTGTCTCTCATAGGAAGGGTTTGGCATAATTATTCTTTGGGCAAAAGACTTCCAGTAATTCTTCTTTCATAGATACTACACACTGACATTATGTCAATATTAGGAAGTCAGAGTGACAAGGAACGTTTCCTGGCACTGGGATACCATCACCTGCACTACAGAGCTGTTTCAGTGTTCCCCAAAACCAACCTGAGCACTCTGAAATAGTCCTTGCACAACATTCTTGAGGTTTAAAGAATTTGTTTTCCCGGCAGCAGGCTGTAGCATGTCAGTTTAACCTCAGCATCCAGTAACATTCCCAGGCACATTTAATCTACTAATATAAATGCAGCCTGAAGGATTCAGAAAGTAGTAACACTCTGAGCCCCCAGAGTGAGTAGGAGAATGGGTCTTCAGTCAAGAAGTAATAAGGCACCTTCCCCTTCCCAAAACTCTTGTATTCCTGAGTTTTTACTTTGGATTACATACTGATTGAACTTATTTTTTCACTATTTCACAAAACAAGTGAGACTCTTACCCTGTAAAATCTTTTCTACCAAACAATGTAAAAATCTAATGCAACATTAACCTATAAAATATCAATTATAGACTTTTTAAGCCAGAAATAGGTTTTGCTTTTATTTATGCTGCTGTTCTGCATAATTTTAGACATCTTTATTTAATAAAAATTATACAAATATTTTAAAATATTATTGACTTAGACCAGTCACATGGTAATGGTAAGTATTGGCACTTCTGGCAAAATGTAAGAGTTGATTTTGGTTTCTATACAAGTTTTTCAAGGAGTAGGTCAATCTTCACATGTTATTACTTATTTGTTCAGAACTGAAGAAGAGTACCAACATGTTTCAAGATTATAGTGCAGAAATTTTGTGTAATACATTCTCCTTGAATTGATATTTGTCTTGCATTTTGTTGTTGTTATCTTTGGACAATCATTCTGTTTGGAAAGAAGGTGCTTTTCTTTTTATCCTTTGGAAGACCAAATACTGTGACATAAACTTTTTGATTAATTGGAGTTCTCAACCACTGAGAACTGGCTGGTGGAAAAAATATGTTCCAAAAGTTTGTGCAAAAAGGAGAACTCCGGAAGGTCTGTTCTCAGTAAACTTATTCTTCTTGGATTTGCATCAAACTAGTAAGGAGATCCAGTCTTTGGCAGCCAAAGAGGGCCTTGGCAAGTTTTCCAACTGTAGCACCTTTGGAGCCTTCCCTCATTACCCACTTGAGCAGCATTTGGTAAACTTTCTCTTTTAGTCCATCTCGTTCATAGTCATGATCAATTTCATCAATCTCGGGATCACCGAAGCCCAGTTTCCGAGCACAGTGCTTCCACTGCTTAGCCAGATTTTCTCTCACTAGATTCAAATGTTTTTGTGTCAGGACAGTAGCATTGTCTGCAAAAAGAAGAAGAGTATAAGAAAATGGCATCATTTAACAGTTTTTCTGCTCCTTTCACTCTCTCTCCTGTCCTCCCCCAACTATTTATTGGTACTATCTGGAGACAGAATCTTAGTGATGCAATCAGAAGTGGATTTCATGGAGGCAACATAACCCAGTGATGGCAGGCAAGAAATGCCCAGTCAGAACATGTGTATTCACAGGTCAGTTCCTGGACTTGCTCTTTGATCTGAAGCTATCATAAGTTGTCACTTAAACCTGCAAGATTGAAAAAACCCTTCCTAGAGATCTTAAAGAGTTGTATATGTTTTTTGTTCTGAGACACAAGTGATTCATTTACTTAGGAATACGCAGGGATAGTTTAATTCAGTATTGACCAGTGAAAATAAATTACATTTAAAAATCTTCCAACTTCTACTGGAATGAAGTTGTCATGGCTCTTGAATATATGGTTTAACTTTTAGTTTTCCCTGTGTCATGTCAGGCACTGGACTCTATGATCAGCATGGGTCCCTTCCAACTCAGGATATTCTATGATTTAAACTAGAAGTCAGGTGAGGATTGCTTCTACCAGTTTGAGTGTTTCATACATTCCAAACCAAAGGATTCTCAGATAACTATATGGAGCGGATACATGAAAACTAGGGAGATATTTCTCTTACCAAATATACCCCTTGCTTCATACTGTGTATAAATTGCTTCCATAGCAACAGGACAAGTGCTGACATGCTGATTGTACTCATCAATCTTCATGTGATTGTAGGATCCAATTTGAATTCCAGAGCTGTTACTTATGTTGTACTTGATTGAATCTTCTGTGTAAGGAACTTTAACACAAATTTACAAACATCAGCTTAAGGTTCAAATGTGAAGAAGTAACATAAGGAGGAAGCAGTTCTACTAAGAAGGGAAGCGATATTCATTGCACTTGATGTAGAAATAGCCATTTACTGGCAACTGTGCTGTGAGCGTATTTTCACTATGCAGTGTGACACAAATGTACTTCAGTGAAAGCCCAGTCTATTTCATGACAGAGTGCCACAACCAAGCTGACAGTTACTAGACTGTAAATAATGTTCTCTGTGCCTTGGGAGTGCATAGTAGCAGTCTTGCTTTCTGCTGCCTAACAGCTTCAGGAGGTCAGCCTTGACTTGAACACTCTTTTCGTTTAATCTTAAAGCCTCACTTCTGCCTCTCAGCTTTATTTTTCATAGATGTAAGTTCAGGTTTACAGTTATGGCTTCTAAGTTCTGTGAGACTACAGCAAATCATTTCATGTTGCTCCTAAGATATGATTAGTTAAACACGTAATTTGATCTTTTGCTTACTGTTGTGTGATTTCCACACTTAGTGTGAAACTAAGTCACTATTCATGTTAGATCATGTCAGTTTTCTGTTCTCTTGACAGTGTTTTATGAACTCTGCTTGGATAGTCATCCACTAAACATTCTAAATCTAGTTGAAATGGTGAATCTCGTAACCTGGGTCTAAATCTGAAGTACAGATACCTAAAATGATACACCAAGCTCTGTATTTAATCATCTGAAATCCTGGTTAGATGTAGAAACATCCTTGTTACACACTCAACTGCAATGCGAAGTGTGAAAATCTATAGTTATGTATGAAAATCTGACTAAGTGCACTTAATATATGCTAACCTGAGACTGCAAGTCAGAAATATTATATGTATCCATGATTAGAGTGTTGAAGTTGTAAAAAATGAATGCATTTTATCATGTCTCATAACATTTTTACTTCTACTTATAACATTATGATTCCTGTATATATATATTTTTTTTTTTTAAAGAGCCAGAGGACTCGGGAAATACGTTCATATTTGTAATCAAAAATATAAAGAAGCCTCATGTTTGCTATGTTCTTATCTGGTAACAAAATAAATTTAGCATAAGATATGAAAATGTATACAAACACTTTGTCAATATTACAGCATCAACAGTAAAACTTACTATGCTTGTAAGTCTCCTTTCCCAAGACTTTGCACTTTGCAGCTCGTCAGGTTTGGGTCATCATTTAAGGGGTGCAGAGTCAAGAAGACAGAAACCTGCTCTTTCAAGTTTTCTTTGTAGTGTAGAGCACTTAGAAACTGGACAAGCCCTTGAAATGGTTAATTAAAGAATTCAGAGTGCCCCGAGCAACACAACTTGACAGGAGCATATATTAACAGCTCCTGAAGGACATGACATGATTTTAGAGGTTCAAGCCAGTAGAACTGTAGAGACCTGTGCCCCAATGAAAGCTGATAAGCATGAAGCCTGCAGCTAGAAATTTGTATTAAAATCCAAAGCAAGATAGGACAAAGTGTCCCAAATGTATGTGTGGTTCAAGAGCTGGGCAGAGTGACAGCAACTTGAAGGTTAATCTAAGGAAGTGACTAGTTTAGGTGTAAGGGAGATCTTGCAATGCTCTCATATTTTAGAAGTTCTTACATAAAAGAATATGTTGTCCTTGATTTATCAAATACACGTTTAATGGTGTGTTTAGGTCCTGCTAGACACAGGAATTAGTTTTACATACTGGTACTGAAAACTTCAGCTATGGTTAGAGGTATTAAGCAATAACGTAAATTATTTCAAGTTCCTGAAGTTTTTTGCTTTACTGGTCAGAATGCAATGCATAGCCTGTTGGCTACAAGGGCAGATGAAGGCCACAGCACTTACCTGGGCTTACTCTGGGTGCACTAGGGTAGTATGCAAATGTTCCCCTTGTGAAAGAAGTGGAATCCCTATTACCTGTACAAAGAGGAAAAAATCCCCAAGAAACGTCAGAAGCATTATATAAATAGAAAAGCAGATGTACTTAACAATGACTGCTATATTTGTACCAGTGTGAGTATACAGTGCTCTTAAATACAGAGATGAGAATCTTTTTAATTAGCAGGGTTGTGTCTCCTTGAATAACTCTAGTTTAAGCAATGATCTAATTGTGCTTTCGCTCAGTTACTAATAACCTTAACCATCCTTAGATCTCAGTGAGGACAATGGGCTTCCATGTGGGTGTAGGAATATCTGGCAGTGTGGGATCACAGCACACTGCAGTTACAGACTGAGCTGCCTTGTGTCAAGTATTCAAACTGGCAAATTGCAGACTCTCAAGTGTGAGTTTTTGAATGCTCACAGATGAGCAACTCATACAGGAGCAGCAAGAGCAGCTGGGTTACAGTCACCCAACAAGTCAGTGAGGAGCTGAAATGCAGCTATTGTGCACCTCAGTCTGGTATCTGCTACACTATTTCACACAGCCTTCCTATAATAACTGTTTTCTTTATTTCTTTCAAACAGAAGGTTTTCCTTTATTAGTGATGTTGCCAATTCTAATGCCTGCCTTCTGACATGACAGCCCTCAGATTCATTTCAGTAAATAAACTCACATAAACAACTAATCACAGCCTCTGCATAAATAATTTAACAGAATAACACTATGCTGGCATTCTGCCTGTAAAAAGCTAGGCATCTTTGATTTTCTTGTGAGATGACCTGGAAAATAACACCATGCTAAAAATATCCAAGAGTAGGAGCAGACATCTCATGCCATCTCTAGTTCCTCAAAATTCTATCTTGTAGGTCTCCAGTTACCACTTATTTATGTGTTTTGTCAATGCCCAGTATTCTCTTCCTTGTCTCCATACCTTTCTACTCCATGGCTTACCAGCAAACACCAACAGAAGCTCTCCCTCAGCACCAGGCAGAGCTCTCTGGAGAAACCAGTTAGGAGCCTTAGCTCCTTGCTGGTGCCCTGGGTTCAGGAGTCTCTCAGCTTGCTGCAAATCAAGCTACAAAATACCCATCTGCTTTCTGAAATGCTACAAATGTTGTTTCTGCATGAGCAGACCCCATGGTATGAATGTTATGGTTTTGAGAGTCAATGTTCTCCTCAGCTTTCCTAGAGTGACTGGTAGCAGCTCCTGGTTTTGGGAGCTGCTTTAGCAGTACTTGTTGTCTACTCTTCCTTGGCTGGTAGCTGAAGAGTCACATGTTGGGTCTCATGCTCTTCTCTTACACCGATGCTTTAGAAATGGTTCATTTGAAATTGGCAGCCTGACATCAGTGAAAGAAGCATAATGAAGTCAAGCTAGAGTGTTTTAACTTGGAGTAAACAAAGAGAACTTCATGAAATAAATTCATCCTTGCTATATTACAGATCAGCCTGCAACAAGCAGGTTGTTCCATGAGCTACAAAACTCTCCTGACCACTTCACTGAATAGTGGAAAAGTGTGTTTTCAGAAAGACAGGTGTTGGAGAAAGAGGAATCTCACCTGTATCTGTGTCTGAATTCTTTGAATACCAGTTTACGTTGGTCTGTGACGGCAGGTTTTGTCCAGATTCTGGCACAGGAGGTTTACTTAGGCTAAAGTTACTGGCTGAACCCAATCCATAGGCATCCTCCGGGTTTCCTGTTAGAAGACTGTTGGGATATGGCCCATAGAAAGCATCTACATTTCCCCATTTTGGTGTTGTTGCAGCTGCCTGTGGCCAGAAATTTGGATCAATGTTTGCCCAGAAATACGGATTAGTGTTTGATCCTGTTTGTTCAGCTCTTGGATACGGTTCACTCCGTTGAGAAGTAGGAGATGGCTTTGCAAAGGGGTCACAGGAAACTCTCCGTCTCCTTTCCTCCTCTATCATTTCAGGGCTGTATGCAAGAGCTGGAACGGCTTTATCCATCCGGCTCCCAAATGCGTGGTAGTTGTATTCATGCTGAAGTTTTCTTTCCAGATTATCAGCAGGTGCAAATGAAGTCTCACAGCTCTCAACAGGCTGGTTCTCAGGGGAGGCAGCAAACAGGGCTTCATTAACTTGACTGGTGATGGGACCTTGAGAGCTGTGTAGAGAATTAGGCTGATCTGAAAGGGAGGAACATTAAATGTTTGAAAACATTCAAATGCAAGTACTTAACTTGTTGCAATGATACTAAAATCTATTAACCTACTTGATTATTATGGTATACTAAAAGGTTTAAATAAAGCATTACTTCCAGCATAACACGTTCTATAAAATAAAACACAGCTTTACTGACAAGTAGAACAGATTTTTATCTAGGAAGTACAGGTTTGCTTAAGCTATCAGTGTCAAAATCTCACTCAAGTGGTGTGAGAATTCACTGCATACTCTGCTTATATTGATACCAAGTTTTCAACTATTGAAACAAACATTCCTGGAAGCACTTGCAGGGTCTGATTTACTGGTGTGTCTCCATTGGCATTAACTGGAGTTTAATCAGTGCAAAACTGAAGTGTAACAGGATAGAAAATAACAGCACTGTAGTAACAGGTGTAACTTCATAGAGCAAAAATAATTTGTCATTAAAATAATATTTTAAAATGATGATGTAAAGTATCCTGTATGAGTATTTCATGATGAATACTCTGGTCGCAAAGAATACATTTTTACAAGTAGTGTCTATCAGATAACATAGTCTGTGTCATCTACATCTTACAAACTAATTCTCAGTATCAAAGGAAGCTCTACTTCAGTATTGAACTAGATGGAGTTACAATATGTATGATGCTGTAGCATTCCAAGACTAAACAAGAAACATAAAAATCTCCTTGTTACTACTTGTACTTATATTTTTAAAGGTAGGACTACAGATGCTTTCCTAAAGTTCTGAAAGCTTCACACTTTTCTAGAAAATATTGTACATTGCTTGAAGCAAGGGACACTTACAGAGCCCTGTAAAACTGGAATAAAGTGTATGTATGTGCTTCTATTTAGTTCAGATAATGCCTGTGAACTGGCATTTTTTTCCCCCCAAATTGCATTACTTGAGCCCACATTAGGCAGGACCAAAACGAGTTCCTTTGGATGCCTGTATATTAGTACACCTTCAGTCTGACTTGCTCTGCTTGTTTTGCTACCACTGCTAGAGAGGGAGTGGGAGGAATGGCTGATACAGAAATAACCCCATCCAAAGTGACAGCTCTTAGTAATTCTGTATTAGCATAAACTGCATGGTATCTGTTCTCCAGGGCAAGCTTGAGATGTATGAACAGATCCTGTGGGATGCTTTTCACTACCACTGTCTGAGTAATGCCCATTGACTAGAGAAAAAACCCCTGCCTCAGTCTGACAGGCTGTCAA
Organism: Ifrita kowaldi; assembly: GCA_013398055.1. Taxonomy (NCBI): domain Eukaryota; kingdom Metazoa; phylum Chordata; class Aves; order Passeriformes; family Cinclosomatidae; genus Ifrita; species Ifrita kowaldi. Next base: position 37,526 of record VZRS01006658.1, read on the forward strand.
GATGGCATCTTTCTGCAGTGGAGATTCACAACAAAGTCTTTTGTACTTAAAACATGAGAGCTTCTGCAATCTGCAGCAGTCATATATGATTCTTTCTGCTCAGGAAATGTAACTACACTCACTTAAAAATACAGCAGTGGGGTTGCCCTAAGTCCATCAGTTCTACTGAGGAACAGTTGTGGCAAACCTAGCTTTGGGGAAGATTTATTAGTTGCATGTTACAGTTTAACATCATTAATTTAATCATGTCTTTCAAGTAATGTGAGTTAACTTGGCAGCAGTTTATTTCTACTGGATTTTTTATTATTTCTTGTAAATCAGTGTTACAAATAAGATCCTGTCTCCCTTGACATTAAGAAACTTTGGTAAGAAAATTCGAGATACGCTACTACAAAACTCTATCATCACATATTAGAAAGCCAGCTCTATAAAATCACAAAACATGCAACTCCTCTAAGATTTGCTGAAAGTATGAGAGAAAGGAGAGAAAAAACTATCTACTAGTGTTCCTCAGATTCCTTAGAGAGTGAGGTCATAAACAAAGGAATACTTTACAATTATGTATCCTGGTCATATTCAGATCATTCGTAAGAAAGGATGGAGTGGGGAAAAAAATGTCTTAATGAAAGTAAAGCCTGCAAACCAAGCAGTTGTCATGATTAAAAAGATGAAAGATAAAGTGTGAAAAGTAATCATCAAAGTGACCATTGAAAAGCTTAATGTTGAAAAATTTTTGGCATGGAAGAGGAGAACAGAACAGTGTAAAAGGACATGGGTTTGCACTGTAGATGATAGAGAATTTGAAATAGTAAGTGTGACTTCTGGGAGCAAACAACATCTCAGTGATTACAATTCTTTCTAAGATGCTGAATAATTGAGTCTCTTAATAACCCTTAATGGTAAGGTTACTTGCTTTGTACACAATTTTATCATTGGCAAAATACACTGAATAATTATGTGCTAGTGACTTACCTACTTGACCATTGCTGGTATCTTCTGGTACAGCATCTATTTGAAGGGATTCCATCCTATTCAGAAGTTCATTTGACTCAGGCCACATTTTCTGCATGTGGGAAGGAACAAATGATCAAATTATAGACAAAAGCTTAACCAAAGGGAATACCTGTAGAGTAGGAAACAGCACAGCTTCACTGTGAAGTGACCTGGGTGAACAGATTCTGTAAATCTCTGGGAAAAGATCCCATACTCTTGAGCCTGATAGAAAATACCCATTGCTTTGCTACAGGTGGGCAAAATCTTTGCTTCAATGAAGGGAGGCAGGACTGCAATGCAACTGCAGTATATAATACTCTGGGCTGGCCAAACAATAGCCTTGCCTACATGAGTATGAGCTTAATCCAGAGTGGCTCTGGATTGTCTGACTTGTATTTAATAGCCAGACTTTTGCAACCAATCTTGGTGAGGGGGTGCTGCTGAGGTAAAGGTAGCAAACATCCATCCTGTTCTGTGCATCTGTATTTAGTAAGTTCATTCATCAACAGGGAAGAAGAGGTGAGAAATAATGAACATTCAGGTATTGACAAATTGACTTTTATGAAGATAGTAGGAATAAGGCGTTTAGAGGAAATTTTCAGAAAGAAGGAGAGCAATTTCCTTTCTATAACCCTCATCCTCACTTCACCAGAATGAAGGCAAAATCTATTCCTGTTCTACTCTTTTGATGTTCCCATTAGTAGGCTTTGCTGAAAGTGATTCTTTTTTTAACCTGGAGAAATTATTTCTCAACTTCCCCAGGTGAGTTTCTAACACACATTACAACCACAGGTCCTTAGCTTTTACTTGAGTAATGGAATTGTTTGAACAGGAGGGCTGGACCAAATGACTTCTGGTCTCTTTCAACCTCAACCATTCTGTGATTCTGTGATCCTTTTAGTTAGGAGGCTTCCATGATTGTTGGGCAGGCGGCAGGGAGGTTATGCCCAAATCCTCTAACTCATGTTGCTATTGAAGCTGTACTAGTAATTCACATAGTGACTTGCCTTGGATCCACTATTCACAGTCTGTGCCCTGATTGTAATGGGTGCTTTCCTTCCTGAGAAAGTAATAAACTCACAGCCCATTTCTAAATAAGTCATTTTGTCCCTATGGTTTGAGAGGTGTGTCTGCAGAGAGCTAATGCATCTAGTAAAATTGGCCATGGTCCTGATTTGGGACTGCTATCATATATAGACATATATACAGTTCACATTGGGAGTTTGATCAAATCAGTCCAAGAAATCTGTGTCACCAGTTTCATTTTGCAAAACTCTGTTGCTTTTTTGAACAGTTACTAGTGCTTCATAAACACCACATGAAATGAGTACATTTCATTTCCACAATTGAAAACTTGGTGAGAAGGAAGCACTTTAACAAAAATTGTGAAAGAATGGAAAGAATGGTTTCACAAGGAAGTTTGTTTGGGTTTTTTTTTTTTTTTTACTTAGTTAAAAATACTGTCTGTATTGTCTGTGAGTGAAATCTGTATAGTCAAGTGATTAAATTCATAAAAGCTGTGATAAAAAGGTTCCATTATCAGCCCAGTTGTTTAAGAAGTTCTTATTTTCACTCAGGAAATGATTCTTTTTATCATAATTTTTAAACTTACAGCCAGAAAAGTAAGAGAAACCAACCTGGACACTCAGGAAAACTATATGAATTTAACTTTTAGCTATGGATATTACTGTGCTATAGCTTCCTGGTCTTAAGCAGGCTGAGACTCATTAGACACTGCCTGAAGGCAGGGCAAAAATTACCAAGAATTTATGAAGTTACTTTAAATCAGATTCTGCCACTTTTAAATTGCTAGGAATAACATTTTATTTCATGAGTGAGTCTTAATGGATGTAGGAGGAGCTTTTGCAAAGTATCATCATAGAATCAGTGTGTCACTCAGGTGGAAATAGACCTTGGGGGAATCCTCAGGCCACCTCCTGCTCAAAACACAGTTGCTTATGAAATCAGAGTTGGTAGCTTAGAGCTTCGTGCAGTTGGGTTTGAAAACCTCTAATGAGGTGACTGGGCAACCTCTTCAGGTAACTTGTGCCACTGCTCTGCTGTCCTCAGGGGGAAAAGTTTTAGGGTTTTTTTGTTTCCCTCTTACATCCAGTTTGAGTCTCTCTTATTTCTGTATTTGTCTTTTTTCTCCAGTCCTCACACGATGCGCTGCTGTGAAGAACTTGGCTCTGTCTTCTCAATAAGCTCCTCACACATAGGGGCAGGTTGCTATTGGTTTATGTCCCCCAAAGTCATTGCATGTCTGGGCTTAAACAGGCCCATCTCCTATGGCAGGACTAACAAGTGCTGAGCAGATCTGGTGCCTGTGACACTGCTGGTGCCAGGCAGGCTGTGGCTGGTGCCCAGGTCACTGCTCACCACCACTCTGAGCTTCTTCTCAGCAGTGCTGCTCCCTGGCTGGGCAGGCCCCGGTTGGCACTGAAACCAGGGGTTATTTAATTCGAGGTGCAGTGTGTTCCACTTGTCCTTTCTGAATTTCACAAGGTTTCTGTTGCCACATTCCTCCAGCCTGCAGCTATGAGCCTTGTCCTTGTGACTGCATTGACTGGTGCTTCTAGTTTGGTGTCACCTGCACACCTTACGTGTGCTCCACCGCTTCTGTCAGCTCACTGAAGGGGGAAGGTCCCAGACGCCTGCACTACTGCAGCTGCTCCTGGCCTGCAGGGGAAGTAGGACCCATCAACTGCTCTCCTCTGGGACTTACCATCCAACCTGTTTTCATCTGCTCATCCAGACAGTAACATCTGAACTTGGATACAGGAGTATTTTGGGAGAGAGTCTTGAAAAACTTCCTAAGGTTGAGATAAATGACATGCACTGCTCTCCCCTCGTTCACAAATCCAGCCATTTTATCACAGAAGGAAATCACGTCAGTCAAGCATGATCAGTCTTGAAGTGGCAGAATCTGACCATAATTGGGGTTGGGAAGAAAGAATGTGGGGAACTGACACCTTAAAATGCTTAGAAAGCTACTCACTTTTAAATTCTTCAGATCTTCTTCAATATTTTTTCCTAGATTTTCATAGTAAAATGGCTTGTATATTTCACTGATTTCTGCAAAAAGTAAAGAACTAAGTGAATGTGGTTTTCAATGGAAAGTAAAAGTGACTTGTACTGTTAATGATCTTGATGGGTAAGGATTGAACAAAGACTTCTATGAAGTCAGAAACAGGTAAGTTATATATACATTTGGAATTCGTTCACATGGTACACTTAGTCTTAAAGCAGTAACAAGAACAGGATGACTTCTAGGGATTTGTTGTTGTTGTATTGCTTTTCAGAGTGAAATCTCTGTCTATGATCTGTAGCTGAGAGCATCTTTCATTGGCTTGCATAGGGGAAAATCAGGAGCTAATACCCAATACAAGCATAAGATTAATCTATTAGCCGTAGATTATGTATGTTAAACATGGAGATAATAGGTGGGTTCCTCCTGGTATACAAATTGCCTCTGAGTATTTAAGTAAATGCCTGCTGTATATGAACCTGTTGGTACCCCTGTCTAAATACAAACCTCAGTTTCCTGTTATATGTTGGGGTCTTTTCTGTGGGTAGGGTTTTTTTTTATTCGCACCCTATATTGAGGCAGAAAGAAGAGACAACGAGATATAGAATTTTGACTTATTTGCTGAATGCTCTTAGTCTCCTTCCCAGACCATTCAGCCAAGACTTCTACTGATTGGAAGTGTTTTGGCATCTGACCATTTGAAAAGATGATTAGCTAGTCAAAGTCAGTTGAATTGCTTATGGAAGAATAACTAGGACAGCTTTTGAATCTAGAATATTTTGAATAGGATCCAGTCATGGTCAAGATATACTGTATCACTTGATGTTGGTTTTTCTGTAAATTTCAGCAGTAAGATTATACTATGCTGAAGAGAAATTATCAGGTCCCATTTTTGGTCATAGTACAGCGAGCATGCTTTACAGAATATGTGAATTGCTACTTCAGTTTTTAAAAAACCCCCCACCTTATTTCAAGAGGAAAATACTCAGGTTTGTTTTGCTGCATTATAAAGTATCAACGGACACAAACAAAAATGAATCCTAAAGTAATGCCTTACCTGCAAAGGTTGGGCGTTTCTCTGACTCTTCATCCCAGCATTGCTTCATTAAGTCAATAATTTCCACTGGACATTTATCAGTGATCTCCTTTATGTCTGGTCTGTTTCCATTTATGATGCCAAAGCAAATCTGGGCTTCATTTATACCATCTGAAAAATAAAATTTCCTATCAGGTTCTGCTCGTGGGTTTTGCTACCTTTCCATAGGTAAAAGAAACAATGAAGTGGCTCCCTGTGTGTTTGTGGATATGTAAAATATGATTTCAAAGATGTCCAGGTTACAGCTACAAATCTTTCATACTAGTGAATTTGAATCCACTGCCCTGACTTCCATGGATTAGAGAATTATTTTAAGATGAATGGATTTACTTTTATATGTAAGACATATGCAGTGTGAGTAAGGGTGACAGATGTAGCTCTCTAGAACCTGCATCTCAGGTGCATCAGCTCTGCACTAAATATGAACACAAAGATGGCCACACAGGCAACACTTAGCCATTTAATTAGCAAATAATCCAATCAAAATGATAAACGTATTACTCTGGAATTCCACAGCTGGCTCCTATTGTTCTACATAAGCCATTGGTGCATGTTGAGAAATCAGCACCACGCAGCCGAGAATCGGTTGCTGACTGTGGGATCATTCCCATTTCCACACATAACTAGTCCACCTCAGGAAACAGTGTCCGTCAAGAGGTTCCATCCTGGCCCACCTGAGGTTTGCCTAATTTCTGCCACCAAGTCTGGTTTCTGCCCACACCACGTAGATGTGGGTAGATTCAGCTCATGGCTGCATTTCATTCAGATGTTCTTGTCCATGCTTAGAACCCAGGAATGATGCAACTAATTCCTGTCACTGGCCATGAGGTGCCAAACTGGTGCTATTCTAGGCCACGGATGATTCAATCTAGTAATCTTAATTTTATAATGTTAAATGCTTAATAGTTGTAACTTATTTTTCTGATAGCATCCTTTGAGAAGTAGCGTACTTTCGTATGGCTCTTTGTTAGCAAAAATTGCCCAGATCACAATGCCAAAGCTGTAAACATCTGATTTCTCCACTGGTTTTGCGTTAACACAGCGTAAGTGCTCTGGGGCCATATAGAAAAGAGTCCCAGCATTGTTCTGGCAAGTGTTTTTGATTTGCTTCTGTCGGCCAGTTTCCTCTTGGGTCAGCCTACTCCAGCTCTTAAAGGAGGCAACACCGAGATCTGCAATCTGAAAAATGAGACACATCAGAGCTAGTGCTGTAATGAAGAGGAGATAAACAAGTACTGCATGCAGTGCTCAATTTTATCAAGACCTAATACTAATCTAATAAGTTATCTAAAAATTAAATATTGAAAAAATATTTCCTAAAGAAAGGAAAACAAACAGTTTTATTTTTTTCTTGTTATCATATGTTTGGTTTGGTTTTTGTCCTAAATAAAGTATCACTGCCAATTGCGAGCCATTAGGCTGAACTTTTATTATTGATTGTGGAATACTTGCACAATGCGAGGATAGAAGAAATTTGGTTTCACTCATATTGACAATCATATTTGAGGTCTGCTGGCGGTGCTCATGGAAGAATAGAAGATTCATATGAGAAGAATCTAAGATTCAAATCTAGAATCAGTCTATGAGATGGGCAGATATGCCTCCTCCCTCATTGCCCTTTCCATTTAGATTCCACTTAACTCAACCTCCTTAGATCTTACTTCACAAAAGGAGAAGAGGAGGATCTAAAAGGATGTGATATGTATACCAAAGAGGCATGGAAAAGAATAGCATGGAGTAAGCTAAAGCAGAGATACCTGGGTACTGTGTGCTTGACATTGTGATATTTATTGAAACTTTAATGTGCAGTTTTGCAACTAGACTAATGGCTGCTGGTGAAGAAAGTAATCCTTCCCTCCTTTCCCCCAGTCTCCTTTTATGTGCTCCCTCTGCTCCTCTTGTTCCAGCACTGACACTTACCTGGGAAGACCCAGTGCCAGGCAGTCAAGCAGCCTGCTGAACCAAGTGCTGCCCAACAGAAGGGTAGCACTGCCAACAAGGTAAATGGTAATCTGCTGGTTTGGCTTCCTAAATCAAGGCAGGGTGTTCAGATTAGCACCAGTGCTAACAAAAGGGAACAGGAGCTCAATAGGAGAGGAAAACTGAAAGAAAATGGGCCTGTCTGTCTTGGCCACAGGCAGCTGTCAAACAGAGTTGTGTAACCCAATTACTTCAGATAAAAGTGAGGTGACACCTTGCCTCACTTGTAACTCACTTTTCTCTCTTATTGCCTCTAACTAGCTTATTGTTCCTCTTGAGTTCCTGAAGCCTTAAGCTACATTTGGAGGTTGTGTACTCAGTGGAAAATGTAGGCGACCTTCTGCTGAGGAAGTAGGAGTCCAGCTTCATGTCTGCAAGTGAGAGGAGGTCTAGGGATAGAGAAGGATATGACATAAATCTTTCTACATTTACGATTTCCTGGAACAACTATTTCCCGTTCCAATTATCAACAATGTTAGACACATTCAAGCAGATCATACAACAGTTGCCTTAAATTATACTTTTGATCAAGGTACTTAAGGAAGTCTCATCTGATTCTGAATTTGATCCTGGGCTCTGGATCAGTTTGTCATGAAATGTGATAATAGCCTAGTTTGGTCCTGTCCATATAAGCGAGCTGAAACCCAATCCCTCATACAATTTACATTTAAAGCAGATCATGATGGGGTTTTTAATTTTGGAAAATAAATGAATGTATAATTCTTATCTGCAAGATGCTCATATTGCACTTGCTACTATATTAACCTTGTGAAAGAAGTTCTCAGTAATTTATGTGTGAGAAATAGAAAATGACAGAGCTCTCTTCACAGAAATTTATTCTGTAGTTTCAAACTATAATGGGGTGATTATTTCAACAACTCACCTTGACCAGAGACATGGTATTTGATGAGGACTGCTGCAAATTCCCCTCAGGTTTATTCCACAATAGCCTCTATATCTATGTGTCTTGATCCAAAACCCCACTAAAGTTAATAGAAGGGCTTTGGAATAGGCATATAAACCATTCTTTGAAGTAGTGTCCTGATGTGGTTTTTTTGTAGCTCCTGGATGTCATTTTAAAAGGATGACTAAGGGAAAAGAGGGATACAAAAGAGGAAAAGATAACAGGCAAAAGAAAGAAAGGAGGTGAAGGCAGGAGAAGAAATTACAGCAATAAAGGACAAAAGACATTATCCATAAAACATTCTATTTTGTTTCAAACTCTGTATTAATATTTGTTTTATCTTTCTAGTTGTTCTGTTATTTATAGCTCATTAATTCTCACCAATATATTTTTTTAATGCCCTTAGTGATTTTTTTGGTTTCACAGTTGGGGGAATACTGTGCAAATCTCAGACTCAGAGGTTGTACAGGCCACCACAATTCAGTGATCCAGGGCTAACACTCTCTTAGTGATAGCTTGCTAAACTACAAAAGCATTCATCTACCAATCCTACCACGTTAGGAACTCTAACCAGCATGGCTGAAATGGGTTCTTCAACCCAAATCACCAGCCTTCTCCATTCATGTTCTAACAAGTACCTTAATGTGGAAGTCTCTGTCCACAAGGATGTTTTCTGGTTTTAGGTCTTTGTGTACAAAGCCTTGCTCATGCAGATAAAGCATTCCTTCGGTGATCTCCAGCACGAAACGCCCTCTCACTGACAAGGGTATTGAGAGCTAAAAGAAATAACAAGAAGTGCCATCTATTAAAAAGTGCAACTACAACAATCAAATCAAATCAAAACTCAGTCTTTAAAAAGAGCTCCTCAGTCCCAAGAATACCTCTGCTTAAGCCATGGTAAGAAAAACCTGCATCACCAACGGGTTGAGGGAGGTGGTTGTCCCATTCTACTCCACACTGGTATGGCCTCACCTCGAATATTGTGTGCAGTTTTGGCCACAATTTAAGAGGGATATAAAGCCATTAGAGAGTGTCCAAAGGAAGGCACAAAGATGGTGAAGAATCTGGGGGGAAGCCATATGAGGAGGGGCTGAGGTCACTCGGTCTGTTCAGCCTGGAGGAGACTGAGGGAAGAGACCTCATCATGGTCTACAGCTTCCTCATGATGGGAAGCAGAGGGACTGGCACTGATCTCTTCTCTCTGGTGGTCAATGATAGGGCCTGTTGGAATGGCATGAAGCTAGATTAGGCAACGTTTAGGTTGGATATTAGGAGAAGATTCTTCACCCAGAGGGTGCATGTGACTTTTGGGGTTGTCCTGTTCAAGTTGGACTTGATGATCTTTCAAGGTCCCTTCCAGCTAGGGATGTCCTATGGTTCTAAGGTCCTTCTTGGATCGAAATTTTGACATTAGTAATTTTAGAGTCACTCCATATTTACAAATATTTGCCACAAATTTAGCAAATTCTCCACATATCTCTACAGACACTTCTATAACTTCTTAATCTCTAATTGGTCTGCTCCTCTGTGATACACAGGAAAGTCACTGTCATTTTCTGCTGTCTCTAGAGAAGGCAGTGCTTCTCTTCTTTTTTAATACAAAAAGAAGAATAAGAAATTAAAGATTCCATTCTCTGGCAGTAACATCCTGTCCCTTTCATGCAGCTCATCAACCCTAAGGGATGAAGTAATTGCCTGCTCACATTCTGTAGCACTTTCATCATGTTCCCCCGGTCCACATACTCCATCACAAGTGAGTAGTTTCCATCTTCCAAAATGACACCCAGAAGTTTTACCACACGGTCGTGCTGCAGTCTGCGCATAATCCTGCCTTCTTCAAGAAGGGAAACATTGTACCTGTGAAACAGAAATTACCCTGAATTTAGGTGCCAGCCTAGAAAGAACAAAGGGATGAAAATCACACTGATTCGTGATGAAAACCATGGCCAAAAATGTCAACGTTCCTAGAGCCCCTGCAAGATTAACCATACCTTCAGCTGATTTTTAATTGATACAGCTTTGTTCATGCCAGGTTATATTCTCTAAGATTCTGCTCAACTGCCTTACACAGAGACTGTCTGCTCAGCCTGATTTTAAGGCCTGCTTCTCAGAAATTGCATAAGCATTCTTCTTGTCGGTAGCTGTGGATGTCCAAATCTTTGAACTGGGGTGAGATCTGGGCAGGGCCGAAAGAGCCTTGGAACAAGGAAGACCAAAATCCACTTCACTACTTCTTGTACAGGAAGCTTATAGAGTTCTTGTTTCCAAAGGGCTTCTTGTTCAAAATGGATTTATTACAAGGGAACCACATACACGCTAAATGATGACAGCATTTACTAACAATTACTGGTTTAGGATGAATTCAAAGCCTAACTCTTTACCTGGGCCTCAGCACAACCCATCAATAATCACAGGTACGTAGCTGGGAGCTCACTAAGGGTCTTAAAAAAGGATAGTATCCATTACATAATGAATAGAAGGGGTGGTATTTTTATTGTTGTTCCTGTTCTAGTCATCAGACAAAAGGATGTAAGAAAATCTTGAAACTATACTGCTTGCTAATGCTTTCCTACCCTCTGACTTAAAAGGAAACTGCTTTCTCCATCCGTGTTCGTCCATATTACTAGAGAAGAAACTGGTTGTTTTGTTTGCATTAGGCTCAGTTAAAAAATTTAATAAAAACTTTTGGTTCGATATTTTAAGAAATAACAAAATTATGAGCCTGAGTAGTGAGAAAATAAAAACACAAACCCAAAAATACATTTGGCAGGCTTGTCCATTTTACCTGTGGTCATCCCAAACTGTCATTGCAGGCTGCAAACTACTAGGATATCTTAATTTGCATTCCACCAGCAAAATAAAAACTCAGTTAATTTATTTATCATAACCCAAAGTAGAAAAAACATGGAATTTTGTCTCTCTCTAGTGGATGACTCATGGGAAAGTTTTGTATTTTTATGGCTGTGAGGTAGTAAAGCTGCAATGTGACCTGAATCCACTGAAATCAACAGCTAATTCAATCTTGGAATTAAATCAGTGGGCTTGGCTCACTCTGCTCTTTTTCAGCGGAGAGAGAGTTACATTCCTGGTGTTAACACACATGGGGTTGGAGTCCTGCTGATAGTTTATGTGTGTTCCTAGTAGACATCTACAGTTAGATAATTTCATTGAAAACATATTTGCAAGTTTGAAGATATTGTGTGGCCACTGAGTTCCTGCATTTCCATAAGTGTGCAAGAATCCTCTTGATTCTTAACAATTCATGATAGTGCTCACCTTGTGAAAAAAAACAGGAACTTCACTGGAACAATGAGTTAAAACTAAAAAAGTTGTCTTGAGAGGAGAAAAAAGGAAAATTTGCAGGACAGCTGTTAGCATTGTCTTATTTCCCGCAAATACAGTATCTCCAGAATCCAAAGACCCGAAGTTACTACACTCTATTTAGGTTTATCTTAATTGAATTTAGAGGGCTTAGACTAACTGAAATAAACATCAGAACTGAGACCTGTAACTTACTCAGTGCGCTGCGGTCCTGTATACACTTTTTTTAGTACTACATATCCATGTTTCTTGTGAAAGCATAAGGAAATTGTTCCAAATCCTCCAGCATCTAATTGTTTTGTTTCAAACAAATCCTTGGTGTTCATGTGGATGTCTTCCAGAGACATGGCTGCAGTCTTTGTGGCTTAGCAATTAAAACAAAATCAAGTACCCTTGTGCTTCTGGACCTGGAGTATACAGGAGGAAAAAGAAGTGTCATTAAAAGCATTTAGCTGTTCCACTAAATAAGTGTACATTTAAGGAGTGGGACAGAAACATAAACTCTCATGACCCTTATGAATGCTCAGCTGGAAACCAAAAATGCTGTGGTTCTCACAGAATCAGACCTAAAGATCACAATGATTTATCCTGTCAACCCACTACAAATATATTCAGTTGATGTAAAACCATTTCTTCACCTGAGGATCTCAAAGTGCTGTTGATAAATAGTTTTTATCCATACAATATGCAGTAGATCAGTACTGTCCCTACACTTCCTATGTGCAAAATCCAAACCCCAGAAAAATCAAGAGCCAAGATCCCAAAGGCAGGTAGTGCCTAATGATTCTGATAGGTATCTTGTTTTCTGAATTGCCTGAACATGGGCCTGTCAGGCGCCCAGATTCTTATATAGCTCTACCTTTTAGGCATCTTTGTGAACCTAGCTCTAAAGGGTTTGGTTAAAGCTTAAACCAAACAACCAAATAAAAGGTTCCTCTGGAGGGTGAAATGAAGGACTCAGCTTCTATGGGAAACTTATTTGCACATGAACTCAAGGAGACAAGTGCTAGGAAAGAATATGTATGCCAACTTCTCCTCTGCCCCTTAAAGAAGAGGAACAAAGATATTGTGAAGGCTTGTAATAACTCCTATGTGCATCAAGACAAAAAGAGAGTTTGGGGGATCCTATGAAATAAGTAAATAATAGATAAGTAAACACCAGCGGAGGCCAAAATAATGTTAATCCTTTGATAAAGCCGTGGTACTCTCTTGCCTAATATGTTTCCCAGGCCAGCCCCTGCCTTCAGCACATGCCAGCAAGCTGCTTTGCTAGCACTGCAGCAACAAGCTCTGCTTTTTTTTTCCCTCACTAAGTTTTTAACTTGAGCACCTTACCATCAGGTAAAGAAAGTTTGGCAGGGCTGTTCATTTTCCGCTCATCTTGGGTAACAACGACACAGAGCTGGGAGAAAGGCACCACCTCTAAGTGCCACTATCAGCAACAGCAGATTGGCTCGTTGGGGTAACTAAGAGCTCTAAATAGTGTAGCAAAGGGATTCCCAAGTTTTTGCAGACCAACAAATGACTGCTAACTCCTGTAAACTACTGTGCACCCGTATCATCAAATCTCTAATTGGAAGATTGCTTAATGGTGTTGTGAACATCAGCTGCAGCCGAATTTTGACTGCCTCATTACCACAGCCTGTTTGGGAAGCCTGGGAACTAAGGAGCTAGTGTGTGTGGAAAGTAGGTATCTGAGGGAAGAGGGACGTTTCAGTGCTGAGCTGGAAATGGTCTGATCAGTTCAGTACTGACAAGCCAAAACAGGGAAGAGTAAATTTAATTAAAAAGAAAATAAATTGTGCCTGTAGAAGAGTTAGAGCAAGAGCTTTCTCTTCAAAGTACACATAGAGACTCTAGGGGCTGTTGTAGTACAGATAGGGAACAACCTCTCTACACCCAGAGCAGTGTCCTCTCTTCAGACTTTCCTGCTTTGGCTTTCCTGACTTCAAAAGGACGCAGGCTTTGTTTTGCTGCACTGCTAGCCTGCATTATGAGCACTGGACTGAGGATACGGCTGCATTCACTTAGTAAGAAGGTAAGTCCTGCTATGCCTAATAATGATTAGAGGAAATTTTTCTTGTGTTTTGTTTGTTGTGGTAGGTGGGTTTTTTTATTTGTTTTTTTTGTTGTTTGTTTTTGTTTTTGTTTTAATTCTTTAACAGCCTATCAAATAGTAGGTAACAAGTGACTCATAGCAGTGCCAAGAATGACTCATTGCAGTGCCATTGCTGCTTTCATAGCTGAGCTTTCATCTCCCTGGAAGTTTCCGGTGATGGTTCTCTGGATTTCTTGTGGTGGTACTTCTCACTTTTGTACAAGGGCTTAAATTCAGTCATGAGAGTCAAAAGTGGCATAAACTAACATCTTGATTCTTTATCTGGGTCTCCCTTTCAAAAATTGGTTTGAAGTCACTTATGTATGTTAATTTTTCCATACTAACAGCAATTATGCATCAAGGTAGTAGTTATAAGACTTGCATGTGCTTTTCTTGTGAATGCAAAGTAGATGTGTATTTTTGAATGGTGAATCTCTAAAGTTGCATAAATACCACTGACAGCTTGGGACTGGCATCCAATACTGTATAACCTGGCAAAACACAGCTCTGCCCAAAGCTGCAACAATACAGAACCTTGTTCCTGTTTACATTGTTAATTACCTGTTCCTACCAAGCCACACGTAGTCACTATAACCAGAAGTCTTGGAAATTAAAAAGAAGTAATAACTTCTAAAATCATAATGTATCTGCTGGAGTGAGCTGGGTAACATTCAAGGAGACAGAATTTTCTTATGAGGTGGGAGGGAACCTTCCTCCTTGGGCATGGTAGGATGCTACTACTTTTTTTGCTGTTCTTATTAAGTAATGAGGTACCCTGAATAGAAGCTCTCTAAGATCTAATGACTCATTTCAAACCCAAAGTTTTTGTTTTGTAGAATGAATGTCACAGGAAAACAATCTCTAGCCAGGCTTTAAAGCAACGACTACTTATTCTGGTATACTATGAGACATGAGATATTGGCTTATGATACCTTGAAATGTCAGATGATAAAAAATCAAGGACGGAAGCTCAAAGACTCAGGTTCATTCCAATCTTACTGCTTCTTACTGAGATACAGGGTAATTGATGTGTATCCTCAGTACTTAGGACACACCAATTCATACATTATGTATCTGTGGTTAAGAGAACAGAAATTTTGTAGTTTGATTTAGCCTCCCCTTAGAGAAGCTCTGCATACTTCTAGCGGTTAATTTACGTTCTGTGAAGTAGCCCTCATCTGTATACTTGATTAATTATGAAGCAGGTTTTTTTTGTATACTATTCTGAACATTTCTATTAGGGTGGGTTCATATTTACCAAGTGCCAGCATGTATTATGAAAATTTTGAATACTGGTTGCTAGAAGAGAGGAATTTTTGTCCACCAGTATGACTGGTGTTACTTAGAGGAGGACAGAAGTGCAGTAAGTGGGTTTGTGGCATTTTTCTTTTTAACACCACGGTTGCACCCTTGCCTCTAACTCCTAAAGGGCGTATAAATTCACAACAATCATACCCTGGACATTAGGTCATCGGGTCACATTTCCTAATCACTGTTCAAAAGTGCTTTCCTCAGTTCTAACGATTTGTAACTGATCTGATGGGACCTGCACAGTTAAGGAGGAGTGCTGGACACATTAGCACAGTAATATGAAAGAGCATTGATTGCAGCCTTTGTAGTCTAATGATGCTCACAGCACGTAAGTTCTTCAGGGGTGCTACAAACTTTAATTGGAAAATATTAGCACGTTTACGAGTGCCAAAAATCGTGGCCACTGAATTATCAGTCAGTAACGGAAAGGAATAAAGAAGAGAAGCCAAAGCTGGTATTCCCAAATGAGTAACGTGAGAAATAGAAGGGTTGCTACAGCTGATAACAAAAATACTGCATGTGTGAATGATGTTTCAAAAGCTGTTAGGGCATCTCAGATCTATTGCTGTAACTGTCATAACCCACTCCATCTAAACCTTTCCCTTCTGCTCCAGTTTTTCAGCTGATGGAATGATTTTTTTTTTCTTTTTGCCTTTTGGAAATAGCAAAGAAAATACCTGTGTCAGATCATCATCAGGGTACGTAAAGGATCTCGTGGGAGGGGGAGGAGAAGCCAATATAAGGGAAACAAAGGTGTTATGCAACCCAAGTTTTCACAGGAGCAGGGGCAGCGTGGGAAGAGGAAAGGCTGGGGTCTGTGCAATGGCCCGTAGCCGTGCAAAGGTGTCACAGTCGGTTCTGGCCACAAAAGTGTGCACTCCGTATGGGAGCCGGGACACGCTGTCTCGGCTGCGGCGCCGCCTCGGGCCGTGGGTGTCAGAGCCGGGCGCCCGCAGCCGCTGCCGGG
>VZRS01006682.1:0-11316 GCA_013398055.1 Ifrita kowaldi
GGCGGGGACCTCGCTGCTGAATATAAAATATAGGAGCCGAGCTTAGTAAGGGAATTTTAAAGAGGAAGTGTTATCCGGGCAGATATAGAACGCTGCGAGGCTCTTGCTGCGTCTCTCCTGCTCCCCTCTCTTTCTCTCTCTCCCTCTCCCACTTCTCCTGACAAAATCCCCATTCCCTGGCAGATGTCTGAATCCCTGCCAGCTCCAACAATGCCCGAGCCACTCGCTGCCACCAGGCTCGTTCTCCCGGCACACCGGGGTCACAGATACATATTAAACATATCTACATATTAAACATATCTACATATTAAACAACCTTCCTTCCTCCCCCTGTCAGCGCCTGTTCCCAAAGCAGACACTTGGATGTAATATTCTCACCTTCCACTTCTGGGAAGGGGCAGATCGAATCGAAGCCTGAGCTATTTGTGCGTGCTGCCTGCTGACCTTGTCTGGGACAGAATTAAATTTGGTGGGTTGGTTTTTTTTTCCCCTGTTCCTTGATTTGGGTGCAGGGAATCCACCTCTTTCTTTAAGCCCTCCTTCCCTCTCTCCCCATCTCAAATCCTGATGGACAGCTCGGTGGGATCATTCAACACCTGCTTTTCCTGCTCCTTTTGTGCCCTGCATTGCGTGAGACGAGGATTCCCCTCCCCACACGAGGAACCTGGGAATCTACAAACCCAACAGCACACGGGAAAAGCCAATTTCATGGGCTGTGCCTTGGAGCATTATCCCACTTTCAGCTCCCACTGAGCCACCTGCTCTAAGGGAAAGTCTTCCCATGGCAGGGAGCTGGAATGAAGTGGGCTTTGAATTCCCTTCAAACCCAGACCGTTGTGGGATTCTCTGAGTGAGGGGTGGTACTGAGGGCAGTGCATTCCAGAACGGGAACACAAAGTTCCCTAAGGAGCATCATCTTCGCTTTCCACACAGGACAAAAGCACAGGAGAAGGAATTCCTTGTGCTCAGCCTCAGAGGAGTCTAGTCCACTCATTATTCCTCATTTTTCTTCCGTAGATCTACTGGAAAGGGGAACATTTGACTCACCTGAGTGCTTGTCTTGGCTTGGGAGGAGCCACCTAAAAGAAAAATACCAAACCAACCAGTTAAAACTGTTCATTTGAGATTTGGCTTTTGCCCTAATAGTTAAGGAAAAAGCAGAAATCATCACAAAAACATGATTTTTGAATGTTTCTCTGAGTTAAGTAAAAGCACACAAAATAAACACTCCCGTTTCCTTAGCCTGCTCAGCCCCTTTGCACAGGCTGGTGTTCCTGTCCCAAACCCAAAAATGTGGGGTTGGGGCCCTGGCACAGGGTGCCCAGAGCAGCTGTGGCTGCCCCTGGATCCCTGGCAGTGTCCAAGGCCAGGCTGGACGGGGCTTGCAGCACTCTGGGATGGTGGAAGGCATCGGGGTGGAACCAGATGAGCTTTAACGTTTCCATCCAAATAATTCCATGATTCTGTGATGGAAAACAGAAGAGGCAAAAAAGATTCTAAACCCCAGTGCAGGTGCAGCACCAGGTGCTTTTCACACCTTCCCACTCCTGGGCCCTGAGGTTTTCAGAGGAATTTCTAGTGCTGAGGTTGACTGAGTGGGGCTACATTTTTGTTTTGGTTGCCAATTGGAAGCCTCTATTTTTATCCACGAGTCCCCCAAAGCATCTGTTTCCCTGTAGCTATTTCAGATTCCCTTTTATAAGACCTAGTTCGAGGTGTATCATTATTTTTAAACGTTACTCTGTGCAGCCACACTCCCATTTTATCATCATTCCAAGTGTCGTTATCTGTGCACTCGAACGGGGTAATTTAAAGCAGAGAGAAAATCCTCACAGGGGGGCTGAGAGTTGCTCCCCCTTGAGCAAATATTTGTGGGATAATACCTGCCACTCAGAACAAGCTGGAGCATCCCAATGAGAGGAAAAGCAATCCTAAGTTATCTGGGGAAAGAAACATCTACAGAGTAGATAAACACCCAAAAAAGAAGGAGAAAACCCCACTGAAGGGTTCCTGTAAATGCAGCTCAGGTCATTTAATTTAAGGAGCCTCTTTCCTTCTGCAGTTTCCCTCATGGATCCACCTTGCTGCTACTGATGGGGGTTTTTATTGCCTCATCAGCCCAGTGACAGCCAAGAAAATGAGATTTTTTTTTCTTCCTGCAACAGGCAAAACACCCTTTTTTGTTACAGATACCACAATATGGGCAAAGAAGCACGAGACCCAAATTCTGCAGCTCTGGGTTCAACCTGAGGCAGAGCAGGAGTGAGGCCTGAAACTGCAAACACTCAGATGTGCCATGAAACCACCACCAGGATATGAAGAATTTCCATTCCTGACAAGCAACAGCCCAAATTCGACCTAAGGCTGCTGATATTTGGAATT
Organism: Ifrita kowaldi; assembly: GCA_013398055.1. Lineage (NCBI taxonomy): Eukaryota > Metazoa > Chordata > Aves > Passeriformes > Cinclosomatidae > Ifrita > Ifrita kowaldi. Next base: position 2,383 of record VZRS01006682.1, read on the forward strand.
AAAGCTGACTCACTGTCCCAGAGCAGGGTAAGGGCATCGAGTGGTGAACAGAATCACGCCTTAGGAATGGTTTGGATTAAATTTTTCACACCTGTCAAGGCTTTCTAGCAAGAAATTTTGACCTCTAATTGCCCTGTTCTAGAAATCCCACAGAGAAAAGACAATCTACCTCATTCCAGCTTGAAACTCCAGCTGTGACAAAGAGACCAAAGGCAAAATTTACCACCAAAACAGGGCAGCTGATATTGTAAACTGTTCTAGACTCACAAACCTTCAAGTACAAATTAATTTAGCAGAAAATAGATGGTGACACACCCAAAAAAAGTGTCCAGCAACCGTCCTTCCTTCTTCCCTTCCCTCCTGACGTGCCAGGGGCACAAACCTTCACCATCAGATTGTGACATTTGCGAAGAACTTCTTCAATTACGTGGATTTCAATGACCAGAACTTACTAAAATACAGCTCTGGAGGTACAAAACTGATTTTTCTTTGCACTGATCCTTTCAGCATTGCTCCTGGACCCTCACTCTTTGGGAATCTTCCCAAAGCCAGGGAAAAATGAACCCTCCCTTTATTTCCTGGTGTGGCCAGCCCTCAGTCACCGATCCAGGCTGTTCCTCACCATCACCAGGCTGAGGAAAGGGCATTCATTGATGTCCTTCAAACTTTCTGAGCTTTCTGTCCTCAATTTCCACCTTTAAACTGGTTCCCCCATGTGGGCACATGGGGATGGAGCCCTGTTTTAACCCAAAATTAAGGATTTCAGAAAATTACCAGGATTATCAGTTAAATTCACTGCTGAAATGGTCACAGGCATTGATGGGAGCAGCAAAGGTTTCCAGGACCTGACAGAGGAAGTGCACAGCAGAGCCTGGAATTTACCTCACATCTCTTGGTTCCAGTCCAAATGCTTAAACCACAACATCATCCTTCAGGCCTGGGACACCAACAGAACCTTTAACCCTCGTGCTGGAACCTCCTGAAGCATTTTCCATCATTTTTATAGCACAGGTGGCCTCCAGGCTGGGGCAGGATCCTCACCTGGCTGCCCAGGGTTGGAAGAACCCAGCCCAGTTTGGGATCTGTGTGTTGGATCTCAGCCCATGCTGGGTTAAATCTCGGATTTGGGCATTTCATGACAGAGCCCTCCTCATATTTCTGCCTCAGCTGGGCTAGGGCAGTTTACTGGGAGCTGAAAATGGGGAGGGAGAACTTTCCAGCAATAATTTCTCACTGGGAGAGCGTCCCCTGCTACTTCTTTCCAAATGGGAAAAAAAAAAAAAGGAATGCGGGAACTTTAGGGAAACTGGACAGTAATGAGAAGAATTTCAAAATAATGTTTAAGCACAAACTGACAAGTTTGCTTGGAGATTTGTGGGGAGGAAAGAGGGAGGTCTTCTACTGTCCAGAACATTTTTTAGTAGGCATAAAACCACTGCCAGCCCACTGCCCTTCATCAGACCCAGCCAAAAAATAAAATTAAATATGTTGATTATCCCAGCAAGAGTGATGGCTGGGGAGGGAAAGAAGGAGTTAAAGAGTGTCCATCTTTCCAGTCCAGATCACCTCGATCCAAGTATCCTATCCAAGGGATACTTCCATGATTTGCCATGGCTTGGAGTAAGTCAGCAGCAATTTTGGGAATGTTAAGGAGCTGGCAGCATCCAATGAATAAAGGGAGAGGGCTCCTTACAGCCCAGTCACCAAAGGAGACGGATCACCAACCTTTGGGATGATTCACTCACAGTCAAAAGCCAAAAAAATGCAGCTCCTGGGCTGGCCACAGCCACAGGGGAGTGCATCATTCCTTCCCACCATCCCATTCCAGGCCAGCTACAAACCTCATCTCTGGTGAGAGGAAACAGGGGTGGAACAGGCTCAAAAGTGCTTCACCAGCTGCTGGCAAACTCTGGGGAGGTACCCTGATGTCTCTCTTTGCAGATCTAAGCCCAGCAGAGCTGAATTGAAAACACAAAAGCTGAAATCGGCCCTCACAGTTCAAGAAATGCAGCTTTTCCCTCCTCTTGCTCGTGTGGGATTGTCCCTTAAAGGCCCTAAAGGCTGAACACGTGGAAGTTGGTCCCGTCTGTCAGAGCAACATCCACTGCTGCAAACCGGGAGAGGGAGAAGTGCTCCAGACCTGCTTTAGATTAGGAAGAGACAGGAGGAATAAAAAGAGCATCTGACACCAAAATAAAACTATTTTGGTCACTGCCATCTCTCTTACTCTAAATCAAGCAATTGTGGGCTCCGTTTGTTTTGCATTCATAATTAGCAGACGGAACAGATGGCAAAGGCGTCACTTAAAGCCACACGTCCGACAAAATAACCCAGGCTGCCAGGGCCGGCTTGCACTGGGAACAAGGAATCCTTTCCCCTCTCCTTCCCATTGAAAGGCATCCCGAAGAGAGGAGCCAGCAAATGTTTGCATCGAGCAGGGGATTCACCGCAGAAAGGAACTCATTGTGTCGGGAGGGTGCTGAGGGAGGGAGGGAGGGAGGGAAGGGCGGCGGCAAACGGATTGCGGAGGGAACAGAAAATAGGGATGGAAACGAGAGGAGCAGTGCCAGGAACACAACGAGGGGCTCAAGGAAACACAGAGTCCCTCCTGCCTTTAGTTCTGGGCTTTGGGCAGAGGCTGGAACATCTGTGTTGCATTTCAAAGGCAGATGGATAGGAGATGTTATCCATGAAGGTGCTGTCCCACATCCACACCTGACTCCTTATCCTCTCCAGACCTGTAAGGACACTGGAAAACTCACTGAGAAACTCCCCAGAGCACAGCTCCCCACCCCTGGAAGCGTCCAAGGCCAGGTTGGATGGGGCTTGGAGCAACCTGGGATAGGGGAAGGCATCAGGGTGGAACTGGATGAGCTTTAAGGTCCCTTCCCACCCAAACCATTTTGGGATTCTCTGAAACAAGCGAAGCACAAAGTTTAAAGCAGCAGTCACTGCATGAGGATGGTTCAGAGCTACAGCCAGGACAGAATATTTCACCAAAAATCACAAACCACATGTGGCACTTGCATCTTGTTTCCTCTGCCTCAAGCACAGGGAAGGAATGGGACAAAAATACCCCAAACCCAAACCACAGAAAACTTGCTGGAAACACGGAGGTCCTGGTCTGTTGGGTAGTGCTGTAGTTGTGACCCAGAGCACAGGTATGCGACATCTGAGGGGGACAAATTCCCTGGGGAATCTCTCCTGGCAGCTCATCCCCTACGACAGAGTCCCTTTGTTCAGCCCTCCACCTCCTACAAAGCCCCGACAATTTAATCACAGCGAGCACCCCCTGCTTCTTGGAAAGGAAAAGGAGCCACAGATACTGATACAGTTTTGTTCCTTTTATAGCCTTGCGAGGTGCTCTGACAGCCCTGCTGATGGGCTACAAGAGGATTTTGGCGTGGCATTCCCTGAGCACCGTGGATAAGCTGTTCCCAGCATGGATGAGTGAGCAGGATCAGGGCACGGCCCGATGGGCCATATAATAAACATCAGGAGCCTCGCCTCGCTCCTGCTGCAAACCTGCCAGCAATCCCGAGCCCCTGCAGCCTCCAAACCTCCTCTCTGATGCCATTAAAATGCTAATAATGGTGAGTCCTGTCCAGCTCCTGCAGCCACAGGCCTCGCTCAGAGGCTCCAAGGGTGGTGGTAAGCGTGTGCCTCCACAGCTGCTGCTGCAGCGAGGAGCTCTGCTCCCTCTGATGCTGGAAATGCATCAATAGGGATGCTCAGGACCACTGCAGCCTGCTCAGCTGAGCCTCAGCCACACAGCGGTGCCTGGAGAAAGAGCCTGGATCTCCAGGGAAGAGCACGGGCTGAGGGAAAAGGAGAGGGGCCTTGGGAAGAGCACAGAGCTGGAGAAAGAGAGAGAAATCCCTAGGGAAGCAGGGAGAGGCAGGACCCAGAGCTGCTATTTCCACCTGTCCTTCCTGGACAAAGACCCCTCTGAAAAGCTAAAACCTCTCTGGGAGGAACACATTGACTGAACCCCATCTGTCTGTGGGACATCACCTTCCTCCACCAGCTGGTTCCAAAATTTTGGACACTTTGCTCCTCTTTCCTCTCTGTTTTAACTTCATTTCTCGCTGTTTTCTCTTCTCTCTGCAGCTTCCTGACCATCCATGAGCCAAGGGCTCTGTGCAAGACACAGTTCACCCCGAGCACCCCTGTGGCTTCCCCCCAGCCTCAGCCTCACATGACATTTGCTTTTCGTTACCTCCACTGGCTCTAATCTCCCTGCTTTTCCCAGCTGCTCCATAATCCAGGAGAAGCACCCCCTGCCATGCCAAGCCATCAGGACACAGAGCCCAGGGACAAAGCTTAATGCCCTCCAAATTTAGAGCTGGACACTGGTCCACTGGCACAACACTGAAACATCCAGCAACTGCTCTAAATTAGGAAACTGCTCCACAAATGCTCTTTTGCCTTGACTGGGAATTCCCTCTGAGCGTGTAAGAGAGAGATTTGCTCTCAGTGCACTGCCCTCCCCATTTCTGCAGCTCACAAGGTCCATAAAACCCTCACAGGGACTGTGACTCTTGCAGGTGAAACTCACACAGCGAGAAATCTGCCCCAGTGATCTCAGGCTCGCTCCACAAAGCGGCTCAGATTCCTGGCACAGAAATTTGGGGAGCTGAGGTGCCCAAGAGGGGAATCCCCAAAGTGTCAGGCTCAAGTCAGTGTGCTGCCATCCATGTCCCACCCAGCCCTGCACATAAAATGCAGCGACCATGGCAAATCACATGGAAAGTCCTGGAAGAAAATCCATTTCTGCATGTGGGAAAAGAGCAAGGAAATGGAGAAGGATGTGCTGCCCATCTCAGTGCCTTAAACACCCTGCTGCTTCCTTGACACACCACAATTCCTGCTAAAGTTTTGGGATAAGAAAGATGGAATTTTCACGTTTTCAGTGGAAAAAAATGGATTTAGTGCACCAAAATTCGCTCACTGATGCGCTGCCTTTGGCACTCACCTGGCAAAGGGGAAACCTGGGCTCTGCTCCCTGCTCCTGCATTAAGGAATCAGCAATTAAAATGCACAACCAGCCCTCAAAGCTGTAATCTCATTAAAAATAGGGACTGAAATTAAACAATTCACCAGCCCAAGCCTTCCTAGAGCCACTGGAGGAGGCAGGAGGGGGAACACCCGACATAGGACCCTGCCTCTGCCAATACTTGGTTATTCATGCAGAGCAGAGCAGCGTTAATGCAGGCTGGAATTCAGCACACATTCCTGCAGGCTGCATGGGGTTCAGATTTCCTGGAGGAAGAGAGGTAACCAGACCAGGCTGCCCCACATCTGAGGTGACCACACAACTGCTGAGACACACGAGGGAAAGGAGCTGCTGCTGCTGCTGCCTCCCACTCCTCCTTCACCCCGCCAAACCCAGCCCTTAAAGCTCTGAATTTCCATAAAATCCCACGATGGTTGGGCTTGGAAGGGAGCTTAAAGCTCTTCTAGTTCCATGCCATGGGCAGGGACACCTTCCACTATCCCAGGCTGCTCCAAGCCCTGTCCAACATGGTCTTGGACACTTCCAGGGATCCAGGGGCAGCCACAGCTTCTCTGGGAAACCCATTCCATCCATTCATCACCCTCACAGAGAAGAATTTCTTCCTCATATCCAATCTAAACCCACTCTCAGTTTGAAGCCATTCCCCCTTGAACCATCACTGTCCTATTTTGCTTCGGGAAGGCTCAAGGCAAACACTTTATGTTAAACCTGGAGAAAAAAAAAATGGTGTGAGGGGAAAACATTCCCTTTTGGGGCAGATTCTTCTCTCTCAACTTCCCAATTCTCCCAGTGATCCCCCTTCCTCCCTCCCCCCTAAAAACAGCCCATTATTCACACCCCCAGGAACAGATTAACCCCACTGAAATCAAGGGTTGTTTTAGGACTTCTGATAACTCGGTGCACATCTAATTTAGGCCCTGAGTTCAGAGGATTAACAGGTGCCAACACATCCCTGCCCAGGGCTTAATCAAAGCAAAAAAAAAAGCATTTGGAGCTGGATTTCAGCAGGACAAAGCTGGGATGATAATTCCAGGAGCACACACGGTTCACAGGCCATTATTATCACGGCATCTCCACCCACAGGTGTTATTCACTGTGCTCCACACTGAATATTTACCCTGCAGTGGCACTCGGGGACATCAGCTAGACCCGTGTCAGCTCTTCTAGGACACCCAGGCGTGGGGAAGGAGGGACAGAGCTGGATCTCAGTGCTCACAGAGCTGTTTCAAACCCCCAAAGCTGAAGCCCTTTGCAAAGGGATTGCCTGGGTGCTTCACCTTTGTGCACAGAGCTCCTGGAATTCTCCAGCACTTCCTGCTGCGTGGTGTCCTCCTGTTTCTTCCTGCTGGGAATTTTCCCTGGGATGTGCAGCACCTCTCCCATTACAGCATGAATTCCTGCCCACGGGCAGGTCTCTCACAAGTGCCATAAAATATGTGCTTACCTCATCCCTAACCATGATTTCAAGAGAATGAGGTAACCCAGCTCACCCCCAATAAATTTATCATCGTTGTCCAACCCGAGTTTCCCCCTTTTTTATGACTATTAAATTAAACTTACACCCCTGCTCCTGTGTTAATGCATTTATGGCACTTTGAATAACGATTCCCTCAGCCTGAACTCCATCTTGAATTCCAGATATCCCACTGGAAAGACTCTGACTTGGGAGGAGATGTCTGCAGCCTCTTCCCAGCTCCCAAAAGAAGGGATGTGCACCAGTATCGAGCTCCTGGAAACTTCCACACTGGAAGTGCCCCAGGTGTGTTTTTCCCACAACTTTTCCAAGCTCAGGCAAGCAGGCTGAGATACCTCAGGAACGGCTGAGCCACTCCCCCAGCCTCTGGAAAATCAAGATTTTTATTGATTTTTGCATCTCTGAGGAAGCTGGAAAGTCTCAAACTCCGTATTTCCAGTGATTTTGACAATGAGACTCTGATATTGCTCGGGGCTTGCAAAATATAGATAAAAAAAGTACCCTGATCTCAACATTAAGACGCATTTTCTGATAACAAGTTGAAGGTTCCTTTGGCTTTCTTTCATCCTGTTCCTATAAATTCCTGCCCAAATTTCTCAGGAGGGCGGAACTTCAATCCCTTCAAATGTACCCATGCAGCAATAAATAAAATAATAATTAATAGGTGACTCAGATAAAGGCTTTCCATCTCAGGGCAGAGGAAAGTATTAGCTAATTAATCATCAAGTTGGCATTAACTTATCTTTTGGCACCTCCAACAAAATGTAAATCTGAAGCGAGTTGGGGGTGGTGGTGTGTGGAAACAAAGGAATAAGGAGCCAACAATAGTTTTGGAAATGGATGACAAAATCCAAATGTTCTGCCTCACTGCTGCTAAATTAAGCTCTGTGTTATCAGAGCAAAGATTAGGAAAAGAGAGATTTTCCTCTGAACCTTAAGTCACACTTCGGAGCTGCACAGGACACGACAGCAGCAGTGGAGACAAGAGGATTCACTCACCCTGAAAATGAGTGGAAATAAAAAAGGATCTGCTCAGTTCTTGGTTTCCCCCAACACAGTTCTGTGGAGGCAAAGAAGAAGGAAGGGCGTTAATTTATTGTGTAGGAGATGAAGAAGTGAAGCTTCTTTAACATTCCCCATGCTCCCTCCCATCCCAGGCTCCATCCAACCCACCTTTGCCCCACTTTTTGCCCAAACATCCCTTTTTCCCCCCCACTTTTAAGTGGACAGGGCTCCAGTGAGATCCTGCCCTGAGCCAAACACTGTTCTGGGAATTATTTCGGTGTTAAAAGGATGAGGGAAATTTTGTTTTCCCACCTTCCATCAGAGGCTCCCAGCTGCTGAACAAAGATGGGAGATCATCAGATGGAATTGTGTTTTCTCCAATTGATTTTTTTTGTGGCTTCCTTTGAGCAAAACTCCCCCTTTCAGGGAGAGGTCAGCTCCACAAACACAGCACAGCCCTCGATGTATGCACCAATTAATGCTCTGTCAAATACTGCTCGAATTAAAACCATCCCAGCTGGCACTTTTACCCCGAATCCAGATGAGAAGCAGCAGGGGAAATGATGACACACGTTTCCTTCTAAACTCCAATTAATAAACATCCAGCTCAGCTCCATGACAAACGTTTTGCAACCACCTGTGGGTGTTTATGGGATCAAAGGAGCTGCATTCCTTCCTGCCCAGGCACAGGCAGATCCCTCCCCTGCCTGCTGGAGGAGGCAGTGGGATGGATGTGCACGGTGCTCCTCCAAAAAGCCATTTTATTTCCAAAGAATTGGGAATAAGGGAAGGTAGGAAGATTCCCTCAAACTCTTTTTACCTTTAATTCAACATCCTAACCAGCACTGCCCCCCAACAACCTCCCAGGAGTCATCCAAAACTCTCTGGGGTCTACAAACCAGAAGGGATGAAGGCACCTGGCACAGGGCAGCTCCAGGAAATTATGATATTCCACAAATCCGGCTTCAATATCCAAAAAAATCTATGTATTCCTAATCAATGAGTGCACAGCACAGAGCCCACAGAGCCTCTGCAATCCATCCAAATCAAAACGTATTCCTTCCACAGACCCCTAATACTCTCTTCCCTTCTGCTTTCTTTTTGCCCTCAAAATGACATGAAATCCAACAATTCAGCACGTTCTGATCAAGTGCACAAAAAGCCACCAGGACCTGCCTTTAGCTGCATCAAAGTCCATCAGAAGTTACATTTTTTCCCCCAATTTGTCCAGCCACAAAGACTTACAAATACGGCAAAGGGAGGTAAAAGGTTTTTGGATCCCTGCAGAAAAAGATCCAGCTTTAGGTGTTGTGGGATTTTTTTTTCCCCACTAAATCCCGCATCCATTAGTTTCAAGAATGAAGTCAGATTTTTTTTTTCCCTTTTTTTCCCCCCTTTTTTTTTTTTTTGGGGGGAACGTGGCTGGTTATTTGACGAG
>VZRS01006682.1:11383-32537 GCA_013398055.1 Ifrita kowaldi
GTGGCTGGTTATTTGACGAGTGAAGCATTGGATTTGCGAGTTGTTCTGCAAGCCAAAACACGCTCCCTTTTCATTCATAACACTGAGCTGCTCGGCGTTAAACAGCCGATTATCATGAATGAAGTGGGTGTAACTTCCTTGAAATCCTCCAAAGACCTGTCAAAGCACAGCTACCGCACTCGCTTTTCTCCTTGAAGCACACAGATCATTGCTTTAATTGTTCCCCGCACCGATCCCCCAAATGTGCTCCCTTCAAAGCACGAGGCTGGTTTTTTGGGAGGAGGGAAGGGGAAGGGTGGGGAATGGTGCCTCGGGATAAGAGAGGGAAAGTGGGGCTGTGTCTCCACCGTCGCATTTGGATTTTCTTGTGGGATCTAAATTAAGCTTCATCCGTTTAAAAGTGTGGCAGACAAAACCTTACAAATCAAAGCCCCGGCCTGTTTTGCATGGATAATCAAGAGCCTCTGGCTCTTTTTCTAAGAGGAAACGTTTAACCCTAAAGAGAAGAGGACTCGCGGTTAAAGTGTTGGCCAGGGACTTGGAAAATTCAAATTTGACTCCAGATCTGCCATTCTCCACACCCTTCCCAAGGTTTTTTTTGCCCCAGTGCTGCCACTTTGCTGATATTTGCAAACTGGGATGGTCTTTGAGCCAAGAGGCTGAAAAGCTGCGCTGATGAACACACATTCAACCCAGGAACCGGTTTAATACACAGATCTTTCCGAGGATGACCACCACCCTGAAGAAAGACCTGCAGCATCTCAGCCATTCCTCTTATCCCACTTCAGGACACCAATCGATGGATCTCGGCCAGCAATAAATTGTGATCTCACCACTGACCCACCAAATATTTCATCCTCTCGCCTGAACGCTTTTACAGCCTGGAAAGCTACAGAAAACCCACTAAAAAACCCCAAACCCACAAGGACTAACACACTTAACAAGGTTTAGTCTCAGGAAACACTGGGGAAAATTGCACCAGGCAAAACTATTAAAATTTTCATATTTCAGCTCAGATTCTCAGCTAAATCTCATTATCTCGCCCACAACCAAAACACCAGCAACAAATCTTGATGGTGCTTTCACGACAACAGTTTTTGCTCGTCCCTTAACAGCTCTAACACTAACAAAGGCTGGTGCTTGGGGGAAGAAAATATAAATATTTGTCCAGCATTTTGGGAAACTCCAAACTTGTAACGCATTGCAGCCAACTCCGAGACGGCAGCGCTTCCCACCTGCTCCCGATTTTTGTCACAAAGGGGTGATGCCCATCTGGGAACACCCACATTTGACTGGACACTGGATCCCACTGAAATGTTGTCCCCTATCCCTAAAGCACCATTGCAGGGAACTGGAGGTGCCCATCTTATAAAAATGCACAGCAGCTCCATCTTATAAAAATCCACATTTCCTCCTTATCAGCCAATGGAAATCACAAGACCACGTCCCAAGGGATTACCCCGCTCCCATGGAAGCCGGAGGGAATTCTGACACTGGTTTCAAACGCAGCAAGAGCTGGCTGCCACACCAGCAGATCTGACAGGTTGCATTTTCATGCTCACGACTGTCACCGGCACGAGGATTATCTTTATTATTATGTTTATCTTTAGCTGGGTTTCAGCTGCATCTGGGGCTGCATTGCTGTGAAATGGATCACTCGCTCTGACTCACCCTGCAAAGGACACATTTGTAAACTGACCCACCATTGACAAAATCCTCTCTTTCTTCATTTGGAGGAGGCGAGATGAGGCATAGGTTCCTCGTCTGATTCATTTCCTGGGGAAATTTTTACTCCCTGCATCTTTATTCAGTCCTTATTCAGCCAGCGAGTAGTGAAGTGATTAATACAAAATCCATGCTTGACACAGAGTAGAAGGATTCATTCAAATTCTTTTAAAATCAGCGCTTAATTAATTGCTTAGAAAAACAACCCATTGCCAAAAATGTGGGGGGTTGGTTTTGCTTTTTTCCCCCCCCCTTTCCTCTCTTTTTTTTTTTTTTTTTTTTTTCCCAGTTGAGAAAGCTTTTTCAGTTGAGAAACTAATTACAGGCAACGGCACCCAGCGAAAGGCATGAAGGACAAAACCTGGCACCTTTCTGAATTCAGGCCCTCGGAAGGAAGAATTAGGAACCTGGACAGAGCTCCAGGGCAGCTCCAGCTCTGCTGCTTCTTCACTTCCATCCAGCCCTGGTGCTCTCTCCCAGCCCTGCAGAAATCCTGTGAGGATCAGGCACGAACACACAGACAGGGATCAGGAAATTCAAACTGCCAGAAACAAAAGCTAAGGCAAAGAGAGCCCTGTGGAAACTGCTGTAAGTTTCTTGACAATTTTTATCTCCCTGATTATTCATATCAAGGCAGTACTAACCAAGTCCAGATCGGGATGGGGTTGGGAACAATCCCTGGGGCTTGCAAGGCTCTGCAGGACTTGGCACTCAGGATCAGGCTTATTTCTCCATCCTGCTAGGGTGGACAAGCTTAGCCTACAAGATTCAGGAGAAAAACGAGCGTGTCCTTTCCCTTCATTTCTCCTCCCTTTCCTCTCTCTCTCTCCACATTCTTCTCCTCTCGCCTTTTTCACGGCGAGCACTGAATGATGGGATTTTTGACATCAGAGGAAAGTCATCCCTTCTCCACTCCCCCAGCTCCTGGCCGCTTCCTCCTCAGCCACTCTGCTCGTTTGCATGCTCCATCCCTACTCCAAGCCCGGGATCAGCTGATCCCACCACGGCAGCAGCTCCCGAAGCATCCTAAACCCTGCCCCAAGCACACCAGACCGACTGGTCCGCTCACCCTGGCAGCCCCGCTGCCGAGCAGCCTTTAAAGCTCACTCCGTGGGCTCTAGAGCTGGCACCCACTATAGCAAAGTCATTGTTTGGGCAAGGTAAAGTGACCTCTGTTTACTCAGACAACTCAGCCGCCTGCAGGGAATAACTGGGTTGGAGATAAGTGAAAATGTGGCTGGGAAAGTTTCGCGTTCGCTGCCACAATGAGCTGAATGTTCGGGCAGTTCATGCCCTCTCTCCTGCAGTTTCTCCAGCCCTTTGATTTATTATCTGCAGCCAGACAGCCAATGACCCCATCCCACTGCAACGAGCCAAGGACAGATGAGAGACTTGTTCAGCTCCGTGTATTTTCTGATCCCAATAAATACCCCGTTAATTATCATAAGCTGCCAGGCACCTGCCATAAGTTGTTTATTAAAGAATAGCGTTAACCAAATCGGGCCTTTTTCACCACGCATTTCCTCCTCCAGTAACCCCAGTGCGAGTGAATTCCAGCTGGAATCAGCGCACGGCGAGCAGGGCTCGGCAGGGTCAGGAGCGGAGCGGCAGCGCAGGAACCGCGGCCGCGGTGACTCAGGCGCGGCTCTGAGTCACGGAGCTCCTCCGGCTTCCTCCGTGCTCCGGGGGGCGGAGGTCGGAATTTCCTGCTGGCCCTTGGCCTTGTAAATCACCACGTCCTGTTGCAGCAGCGCTGCTGGGAGGTCAGGGAGTGGGAGAGCTGGGGCTGCTGCCCAGTCCACCTGCTCGGGAGGAGGAGGGATGGGAGCACTGGCCCGTTCGAGCGCTGGGAACGCGGTGGAGGTACCGCAGCAGCACCCTGGGGCTTCCTGCTCCGCACATAATTCAAGGTGCCCTGACACCTTCGCATTCCTGACAACCCGACTGGAACCACACATGGTCCATCCAGCAACCCACGGACCCAAATCTCCTCTCACAAACACATGAACAACACTGATACAACTCCAGGTGATTTCTCTGCCTTCCTTCACGACAGCCCCATAAACGAGCAGAGAAGCCCTAAAAACCTTCCTCAATTATACCTATGGATTTGAAGGTGAAACCAAAATGTTGGGTGGAGGTCCTGGGACAAATCCAACCCTCTGAAAGTCTTCCCTGCTGAACTTAATTCCAGTTGTGGCTGGAAAGATTTCACTGTCACAAAGAACTCATGGACGAGCCGTGCCACTGTGACCCTGAGAAAAGCCAGTGGGTAATTGTGAGAAAATGGAGCGTGGATAATCAGGAAGGGAAGGAAACATTTTAGCCATGTGAAGATCACCTTCCAGAGCAGACCCAGCTGGCCAAAAACAGTGTTTGAATAGGAAACTGGATGGTGGAAAGGAGAAGAGGGATGCTGATGGTACTCAGCAGAATTCCTGGTCATACCCCAGGGATGGTGACACAGGACCAAGTTTATCTTACACCAAAAGCATGTCCAGGAGGAAAAATGAGCTCAGCACACCTCGGCAGTCGTTCCTTCAGACTCCACACGAAGCTGACAGACAGATTTACCCCCAGGCTCACCTGGTACCTGGCCATGCTGTACAGTTTTCATCACTGCACTCTGAGAAATGTTAAACTCCACACAGCGACAAATAATCCTACACAACAACACAACAGCCCCTACCACAACGGGGTAATAATCCCTTGCAAATGAGTGGGTGGGACTTTTAAACCTTTCTTTTCAGTCCTGCACCTTTACACTGCTTTCATTTCATCCCTTATAGGGCTGAATTTGCTTTAATTATTGCAGGGAAGATTGTCTCAGTGTCCAGCCAATGGAGACACGAAGGAGATCCCCACTCCAGCCCAGGACTGCTAAAAGCATTTATGACACTGATCCTGCCTGGGGAGTTTGTGGATGGTCAGACCCAAATGGATTTTGGCACATCCTAAAAATATTAAGATTTTTGAGAGAGATCAGTTGGTTCCCATCAGAATTTCACATCTCATCTGAACAATGATGACTCTTGGGGCATCTTTTGGAGGGTATCATTATCTGGGCATCAAAACCTTGTACAAAAAATTTCCCTGAGAAATACAGCCAGGTAGAACCACACGCAGCGACAAGGAGATTAAACCTAAGGAGGCTTTTGACCAAAACCAAGACACTCATTTTTATCAGCCAAAGGCAATTTCCCCCTACCAGCGCTCCTGAGGGACAGTGGGTGGGTTTCCATCACTCAACGTTTCGAAATCAAGGCTGGGCATTTTTCATCCAGACAGATGCAGCTCAGACAGGGAAGTCTTTTGGCCAGCAGTGCCCAGAAGGTCAGAGCAGCCTGTGCTGAGGATCCTGGCTGGCTCCAGCGCCTCCCCAGCGTTCACCTACAGCAGCACTTGTTGTTCACAGCCAGCCTGTTTCCCCACGGATGACCAGACCTGACCCTGCTTAGATTACAAAAGTTAAAGGGTCCAGAAGTGAGGAAAACAGGAAATCCAAACAGTGAAAATCTCAGCAATAATGTTTCCTAACAAAGACCTTCAGATCTCACTCTGGGCCAGCAGCTGCCTTGGTGACACCCAGAAAGGACCATGTTTAGCGTGGTTTTTCTGCCATTTATTTTTACCCTGTTTATTTTTCTATACTGCGACATTTTCCTCCTTTTTTAAAGGCTTGGTCATAAATGAGGGCGCTGATCCAGACCTCAGAAGACAGACGTGAATGCACGTACCTCATGTGCTCCCATGGCATGGAACTTTCCCTACAGAAAACCAGACCTGTGCACCACTTAAATCCCATTTTGGGGCCACAAAATCGGGATCGAATCCTGCAGGGATCTGAAATCAGATGATCCACAGCTTAATTTATTGCACCACAACCTCTGGGGCTGCAAAGCAACTCCAAACATGATCCTGGTGAGGAATCATGAGCTTCATTTTGAAGGAAAATACTGTGTTTGTTTGTTTTGGTGCTTCTGCATTTTAGACCTCACCCAAATCTCCTGACCAAATATTCTGTACAAATTTGGCTGTGATACTGCTGTGGGCCACATCTGTGGGTGGCATAAATTGGCATCGCTCCTGCGCCACTGGGTCATCAGTGGAGATCTTGCCCTGGTTCTTCCCAGAGCCCGTTACTGGAATTTAAGGAGCTTGGAGAGGCATTTTTAAGGTCTGGTTGCTTTCAATTAAAATTTTAAATTTCATCCCGGGTGGTTTTGGGGGTGAAATTTGACTTTTCCTCCCAGGCAGGGCAGGTTTTTGCCATTACACTGCCATCTAGTGCTGCGAGCCCGCAAGGGAAAAGAGCCCAGGCCTGAAGGGGCGACCACCAGCAAGAGCCAAGCTTGGAAAGGGGGGTCCAGGAGTAAATTAAATCCAATTAATCACCAAGTGCACAGACAGTGGTGGCCCTCCACCACGGTAAAGTAACAAAACCCTTCCAAGAGAAGGGGTTGCACAGAAGCTCATCCATTACCCAGCTGCTCTCCATGGTGGGGGATGTTCAGGATGTGCAAGTTTGAAACTAGAAGTCTCCAAATGCAGCTGCTCACCTGGTACCAGGTGTTATCACTGCCACCAAACAAGAAGTTTTTCATGAGAAGAACCTTCCTGCAAGGCCCTCAATGCCTCTGGCCATGTCTTCTCCACCTCTCCTGGATCTGTTCCTCAGCCCAACTCCCTCCTGCCTTCAGCTCAGTTGTATCACAACATCTGGGCCAAATTTATTCTCTTTGTAATTGATTTCAGTGGTTTCCACCATGGGCTTTTTGGAGTCTCTCTCTCCACAGCCATGACTATGATCAGCATCCAAAAAAGATTTCCTAAGCCAGCACGTCACAACGCTCACAGAAAACCCTCCCCACGCTCAAGGACTGGGCAGCAAAGCTAAAACTGAACATCTGAACACTCACAGAGTGACCTTTCGGAGCTAAAAACCCCAGCCCTAAGGTTTCACTCATGCAGAGGATATTTGTCCTCAGTGGAATGTGTGTCAGAGGGCGTGAAAGTGAGAGTGTCTTGAGGTTACCAATTGTTCAGCCTCATAGTGGATGAATCACACGATAACACCACAGCTACATCCTGTAGGATTGGCGGGAGCCTCTATTTCTGGCACCGTGTCCCTGCTCTGCCTCATGAGCAAACGTTATTTGTGCTCCGCTACAGAAAACCCAAACCAAACACGCTGGACGCTGCTCTTGCGGGCACCAGCCCAAATCCCAAGTGCCTGACGGAGCCTTCAGCCACCCACTTGCGTGATGGATGGTGCTAATAGGGCTGAGATGGGTGTCTGATGGGGATGTGAGCAGCTCTCCACGTGTGAGGAACAATATTTGCGTCTCCTTGGCCACAGCGGAGCTCAGGGGGAGTATCAGGGATCTGGGATGGAGCATCGGAAGCAGAGGGTGCTGAGGGAATGACAGGTCAGATTTATCTCTGCCTGTTTTCCTCCTGGATGACCACGAGAAAATCATTTCCCCTTTTCTCTCCCTGCTTTTTGTCTCTCCAGACCTGCAATCCACGGCTCTGCTGCTCTTTGAGCTGCACTTGAGGCACACTCAACTTCCTTCGCCAACCTGAACACAGAATGAGGATCTTTAAGGTCTTTTCCAGCCCAAACAACTCCATGATTCCACCTGTGGGAAGCAAACCATGGCATGGCACAGCAAAGCAGATTATGGGATTGCAGGAAAAACATCAAGGATCTGCAGCTCCCCAGCACAAAAATCCAGCTTGGAATCCCAGTTTGGAATTTCAAGCACACATCTCTACCCCCTGAACACCCCAGGTGCGGCTCCAGGGGTACAGACATAAAATCCAACCCCTTTGGGGTGCAGATCCAGCTCCTCCCTTGGGAAAGGTTTGCTGTAGGAACTCTCGGAACAGCCACACTTAGGGCAGAGGCCCTTCCCAAGGCGATGGCAGCATTTTGGCCTCTCCTTTGGAACTCTGGTTCCAAAACATCAACAAATGGAGCTCGTATTTCAGCCATAATCCCACAAGATTCAAGGGAACCGTGGTGGAAACACCCTGGGAAAAATCAGGATAATGGTGCAACAACATTTTTGCGGGGAATAACACCAGGAAAAACCTTTAAATCCTGTAAAACCCCATTCAAAAACTTCCAAACAAATGTTTTATCTCTCATTAGGAATTACTTTTTGCTTTTTACTTCTACATAGTTTTGACCATAGCTTTACTCTTATTTTTTCATCTATTAAAGAAAAATCCAATGTCTACACAGAATCCTTTTAATCCATCCCTAGTGAACACACATTGCATTTTTAAAATAGCCAATATTTCCACAAAATGGCAAATCCTCTTCAAATGTGTTTTTTTATGAAGAAAAGAAGAAAACCTTCCTTCAGAGAAAGTCTGGGCTTGTTTCTGAAAATAGCTAAATCTGAAATATTTTACAAGAATTCTCCTCTGTTTAACTCTAAAAACAACCAATTTCTCAAACACCACTAAATGATCACCATTACTATTTTTCCATTTCCACTGGAAACGCTTTCAATGTTTCAAGCACGACTCGCAGTAGGAATTTCCAGGATATTCCCACTAATAAGAAGGAGATTTTTAAAACAATCTTGGGGATTAGCCACACATCGTCCATTAAAACTAAAGCACCCTTGACTGCTTTACAATCTCATGAGATTAATTTGAAGAAAGTCTATTTAAAATTAATGTAAAAGTGGGCCAATATTGGAGTGTGGGAGCTGAATCCCTTTTCAGTACACTGCCATCGGATGGGAATTTCCACACATGCAGCACCCAAAAGGTGCTGCTCTGGATTCTGAACAGAATTCAAATGATTAAATTTTAATTGAAATAATTTAAAACAAACAGTGAAACAAAAACCAACGCAAAAGAAAGTTGGTTTAAAGTCAAACAAGCAAATGAGGATGTCAGCAAGGGAAAGCAGAGACGCTTTATGAGGTCACATTTACTATTTTGGCTTCGAATCTTTGGATCATTTGATCCCATTTTTCTGCTTTCAAATCCCAGACCTTAACCTGGCTCTGAGAGAACCCCAAAATCAGTCACAACCCCAAAATCCGACACCACCTCTCTGCCTTCCAGCACCCCCCCTGCCGCAGGCCCAGCCAGCCTGAGCATTCCTTGCTCCGAGGCGAGGGAAAAAAAAATCCTGTCAAATTCAAAAAATATCTCCAGTGCTGCCTCCTCCTCATTTCCTGACTGCAGGCAGAGCGGAAATAGCTACATTTCCTGAGCAGGGCTGTTCTCCGGGGAATGGCAGGCTGGCTGTCTGTCTGTCTGTCTGCGTGCTGGGCTGCGCTCAGGAGAATCGCGGCATTTCCAGCGGGAGCTGGGATAACAGCACCGAGGTGCTGAGGAGACAGGGGAGCGAGGAGATGGGAGCTGAGAGTATAAAAATGTGTTTAAAGGGGGGAAAATAGGGAAAAGAGAGGGAGATAGAGGAGAGTTACCAACATGCAGGGTCTGTGTGCAGTGAAATCAGGATGAACTCCATAATCCCCCATATTTTGTCTATATTCTGTATATCCTTAGTCTGTATTCCAGATAAAGGGAATCTGTTTTGGTCCTGATTCCTCTGAAAAGGGGGTTTATACGCCCTTATTCCATATTCTGTATATAGGGAATCCATTTGGCTCCAATTTCTCTGAAGGAGTTGTTTATACACCTTTATTTTATATCCTTACTCCATATTATTTATTTAGGGAATCCATTTGGTCCCAATTTCTCTGAAAAGGGGTGTTCATATATCCTTATTCTATATTTTGTATTTAAGGAATCCATTCGGCCCCAATTCCTTTGAAAATAGGTGTTCACATATCCTCATTCTACATCCTTAGTCTATATTCTTTCTGTAGGGAATTATTTGGTCCCAATTCCTTTCGAGGGGGTGTTTATATCCCCTTATTCCATATTCTGTATTTAGGGAATCTATTTGGTCCCAACTCCTTTAAAGGGGAGGTGTTTTCCTGCAAACCTCAGCCACATTCAACAACAACAAAAAAATGCAATTTATAAAGACAACTTAAAGGCTTGGTTGTAGCAGGGTGGGAAAAGATTTAATAGCCCAGAGGGAGGGGGGAAGATGGATGAAGCCAGATAACTCCTGAGAAAGTCTGCAAAGAGGTGGAGCAAAGCACAATCCAATAAAGCCCACAGGGAAAGCCTCATCTTCCCTTCCCTCATTGGAAATCCATCCTACCTCGGCTCCTCGTGGCCAGGGGAGTCTCTGATTATCCAGGGAAATGTCCAAAAGACCCCAACACCTTTCAGGGAATCATCCTGCTTTGCTCTGCTCAATAGAAAAGCTAAAAATTTGGGGGTTTTTTCCCTACATTTGATGCCTTAGGTTTTAGCTTTTATATTTTTCAAATCCTGTGCTGCTTAGTGTGTAACTCTGAGGTTTCTTGTGGCCTGGTAATTTCTGCTCTCTCAGTAGACACAACAAAGCCTCTCCAGGCTTTGTCTCCAAGGACATCCAGACAGTTCTAGGCCCAAAAAGTATAAACCAAAAGCCTCTGAGAGGGGGCAAGCTGAGGGGAAATTCCATCATTAACTGAAGCTTTAATTGGAGAATTAACCCTGATATGCAAATGAACCAAAGCTATAAAAGTGTGAAGAACTCGTGGCCTGGCGTCCATCTCGGGGTCCATCTCAGGGGCCATTTTGAGAACAGCCTCTGGCTCCCCAGGGGTACCTTTGAAGGCCTTTCAAATAAATTCCTACTTTTATTCCTTTACTCCTGTCCAGTCTCTGTTTTTAGGCCTCTTCAGGCATCACATTGTTGTTGCAATGTCTACAGGAAAAGAGGCTGAGAGGTCCAACCCTACTCACCTTTCAGCTACAATCTCCTAAAAGTTGGGTTTCCTAAAAGTTGGGTTTCCTAAAAGCTGGGTCCTAAAAGTTGACTTTCCATTCTCAACTCATTGTTTTGGTGCTTTAAATCCTAAATAAAGAGATTTAAGCAGCTCTGGGGGTGAATCAACCGACCCCAAAGCAGAGGAAACGATGGACNAGAGTTACCAACATGCAGGGTCTGTGTGCAGTGAAATCAGGATGAACTCCATAATCCCCCATATTTTGTCTATATTCTGTATATCCTTAGTCTGTATTCCAGATAAAGGGAATCTGTTTTGGTCCTGATTCCTCTGAAAAGGGGGTTTATACGCCCTTATTCCATATTCTGTATATAGGGAATCCATTTGGCTCCAATTTCTCTGAAGGAGTTGTTTATACACCTTTATTTTATATCCTTACTCCATATTATTTATTTAGGGAATCCATTTGGTCCCAATTTCTCTGAAAAGGGGTGTTCATATATCCTTATTCTATATTTTGTATTTAAGGAATCCATTCGGCCCCAATTCCTTTGAAAATAGGTGTTCACATATCCTCATTCTACATCCTTAGTCTATATTCTTTCTGTAGGGAATTATTTGGTCCCAATTCCTTTCGAGGGGGTGTTTATATCCCCTTATTCCATATTCTGTATTTAGGGAATCTATTTGGTCCCAACTCCTTTAAAGGGGAGGTGTTTTCCTGCAAACCTCAGCCACATTCAACAACAACAAAAAAATGCAATTTATAAAGACAACTTAAAGGCTTGGTTGTAGCAGGGTGGGAAAAGATTTAATAGCCCAGAGGGAGGGGGGAAGATGGATGAAGCCAGATAACTCCTGAGAAAGTCTGCAAAGAGGTGGAGCAAAGCACAATCCAATAAAGCCCACAGGGAAAGCCTCATCTTCCCTTCCCTCATTGGAAATCCATCCTACCTCGGCTCCTCGTGGCCAGGGGAGTCTCTGATTATCCAGGGAAATGTCCAAAAGAGCCCCAACACCTTTCAGGGAATCATCCTGCTTTGCTCTGCTCAATAGAAAAGCTAAAAATTTGGGGGTTTTTTCCCTACATTTGATGCCTTAGGTTTTAGCTTTTATATTTTTCAAATCCTGTGCTGCTTAGTGTGTAACTCTGAGGTTTCTTGTGGCCTGGTAATTTCTGCTCTCTCAGTAGACACAACAAAGCCTCTCCAGGCTTTGTCTCCAAGGACATCCAGACAGTTCTAGGCCCAAAAAGTATAAACCAAAAGCCTCTGAGAGGGGGCAAGCTGAGGGGAAATTCCATCATTAACTGAAGCTTTAATTGGAGAATTAACCCTGATATGCAAATGAACCAAAGCTATAAAAGTGTGAAGAACTCGTGGCCTGGCGTCCATCTCGGGGTCCATCTTGGGGGCCATTTTGAGAACAGCCTCTGGCTCCCCAGGGGTACCTTTGAAGCCCTTTCAAATAAATTCCTACTTTTATTCCTTTACTCCTGTCCAGTCTCTGTTTTTAGGCCTCTTCAGGCATCACATTGTTGTTGCAATGTCTACAGGAAAAGAGGCTGAGAGGTCCAACCCTACTCACCTTTCAGCTACAATCTCCTAAAAGTTGGGTTTCCTAAAAGTTGGGTTTCCTAAAAGCTGGGTCCTAAAAGTTGACTTTCCATTCTCAACTCATTGTTTTGGTGCTTTAAATCCTAAATAAAGAGATTTAAGCAGCTCTGGGGGTGAATCAACCGACCCCAAAGCAGAGGAAACGATGGACACTACCAGAGTCTCCCCAGCTGGATTTTAAATGGTTGAAATCAGTCCAGAAAAATCTCATTCACAGAGGCGGTTTGAGGAAAAATAATAAAAAATTGCAGGTATAAGGGCCTAACTCCGGATATAATTAACAGATAATCTCCAAAAATGACCCTCAGTGACCTGAGGTCACCCTATGGCTCTGCCTGGTAGGAAGCTGGCTTGGACTTGACCCTGCATCATCCCCAAAGAGGATGGCAGCTGATAAAACCGGGCTGTGTTTACTTGCTGCAAACATCACCTCAACCTGAGCAGGATCAAACCCAATCAATCTGCTGAGCTGCCCCATTTTTCACCCACAAAACATCTTTGCTTTGGTAATTATCAATCACCCTTCTGCAGAAAGGTTCCTCCGATTTTTTTTAACTACTCAATCCTTGGAGAGACAGATGAATTTTAATGATTTAGATTATTAACCTAAAGGTTGATCCAGACTGGGAGGAACAGAATAATTTGTTTAATCATTATTATTATTTATAATTATTTAACATAGGGGAGAAAAATATCACCTTAAATGTCATCATGATGCTTTTTTAATTGCCTCGGATGAAATTCAGAATAATCATTACTCTGTAAATGTATACAGATCTAATTTTAAATACCCTATGATGCTGGATATTTCTCTGGAAAATGCAGAGGATGCATATTCATTACTGAACAGGGAGTTGCAAAGACAGAAAAGAATTGATCAACCAGTTATTGAAAATTAATTCTTTTCCCAACTCACAGCTGGGCTGTTATTTGACATGAGGCAGAAAAAGAAGCTGAGCCAGGTAATTTTTCTTACTCTCCCATTCCAGAACTTTAGGATGTGTCCTTTAGGAGGAGGGATGTTTTATGGGTGCCTAAAAACGTGCTTTGAATTTGTAATATTGGTATTGTGGGGTTATCTGCACTAAGAATGGTCACCCTGAGGGATGCCCAGCACATGGAAAACTTCAGTCTGTGAGGAACGTTGGAACCCAGCCCCATGTGGGAGATATAAAACCACAGGAAATACACAAAACTCAGGAGTTTCAGAGGAATCGCTGCTGGTTTGGTTTGGTTTGGTGTTTGTTGGGGTTTTTGGGGGTTCATGCAGCTTCTCCACGGAGATGCACAGCATAAAAAAAATAAGTTTTGGGATGGAACAAGTTTCCCAGAGCAGCCCTGGGTACCTGGAAGTGTCCCAAGCCAGGTTGGAGCATCCTGGGATAGTGGAAGGTGTCCCTGCCCGTGGCAGGGGCTGGAAGGAAAAGATCTTTAAGGTCCAGTCCAACCCAAACCATTCTGGGGTTCAATGAAGGACAGCCCTGTGTAGGGCCAGCATCCCAAGGGAACAAACAGCATAAAAATGGGATGGGGGCTGCAAGGGGAGGATCCTGACCTGTGGCCCTACAAACACACCCCACACCAGCGACAGGTCCTATCCAATGGACTGAAATGGGAGCTGGTCCCTCCTGGAGCTCACCCTGCTCATCCCTGCAGGTTGTGGGAGTCTGGGATCAGTCTGTGAGCTCCATTTTCCAAGGACACCCGGCAGCACCATCCCCGGGGGCTGCAGGGCGTGCTTCTGACAGCAAAACTGCCCAGCCAAACCAAAACAGAAAGAGATAAGAGAAGGATCCCCCAGCCCAGCGCCAGGCAACACAAAACTCCTGGATTTGCCCGACTTCCAGCAGGTAACCCTGCATTTTTCCCTGCTCATACTCCATTTTCCAAAGGCCTTTGTTTCCCCCAAGGCTGAGTTAGGGCAAGGCCTCCCCGTTTCCCACCCCGTCCCTGCGTCCGTGCCCCCTCCCCGAGCTGGGGACAGGCCCTGCGAGCCTCGGCTCGGGGGAACATTTGCATTTTCATTGGCACAGGTACAGCATTCAGAATTCTTTCAGGCCAGGCCAATTAAAACAAGCTGAAAACTGCTGAGTGAAGCAGTTTCAGGCAGGATCTGCTTACATTCCCCCTCGGAGAAAAGCGGGGGGCCCACTTGCTGTAACTCTCTCCCTCTCTGCACAGCGTGGGTTTTGCGCTCTTTTTTATTTTTTTTTCCCCTTTTTCTTTTTTTTCCCTTTTCCTTTTTTAAGGTGGAATAACTTGTGCCCTTTACACAGGGGCTCCAAGAGATGGGTGGCAGAACTTGGGAATGTGGCTTCATTTTCAAACCAGGCTGTAAAACCAAACCGAGGCATGGGAATTTAACAAAAAAAAAAGGCGGGGGGGAAATAAAGAAAAAACCACCAAGCCCGAAACTGGTAACTCTCCACAGATTAACACACTTTACCTCCTTCACAAACCTTGCATGGTATTTTCTTAAAAAGGAATAAAGCCACATAATTAGCAATCAGTTGAAGCCTAAGGCTTTTCTGCCACCACAGAGACTATTCAATGCCTACTGGCTCCCCTAACACACTCCTATTACTCTTGGGTTTCATTTTGGACAGCCTCTTTCAAACCTCAGATGTGTTGTAAATGCAAACTGACAGGTTAAAAGATACCATTTTTATACCCCTGAGCAAATAAAAGAAAATAAAATTAAAAAGCCCACCCTACCAGGGCTGCTTTATTTCCCAGTGATAACCCTCGAGTGCTGCAAGAAGGCTGGAGGAACGATGGAGGGTCCCAGGGATGGCAGGATGAGTGGTCTAAAGGGTCAGGATTCTGCATACACCCTTTTATCCTGGCAAAAACCCCTTTTATTGGCAGTGCCCTTCGCAGAGCCCACAGTGGCCACTCTCCCAAACCCCTGCATGCCAGGACTGCCGCAGAGAAAACACCTGCAAATGCCCCTGCATCAATCTGGGGGGGAAAATGGGCTAATCCAGCAGAACAAATCATGGCACAGGGATTTGCATTTGTTTTCACCGCTCTGAATGAGGCTGTGTCACTCCTGGGCTCGGGCTGAATGGAGGGGAAATGTGTATTGCATGTAAAATTTGGGTCCGTTTGGGGTCGATCTGGGTTTCAAGCAGCGACAGAAGCCAGAGGGGTCTGAATCCAAGTTTCTTTCCACCCTGATGAAGCAGCACTGGGCTCACACAGACACCAACAGCTCCCATCAATGCCTGGGCACCCAGAGCTGCCACAGCACAGCCAGCAATCATAACCAGAAACTAAATCACAACCCTGCCACGTCATCCCTCACCTAATTGTCACCAATATGTTAATGACAGGCACAGGAGAAACAAAACAGGTGACAGCTGGAGCGCACAGAAAGGATTGGAGACAGCAGAAATACCAGATTCCTTAGATCATCCCGGAGAGGAGCCAATTCTCCTCTCTTTGCTTTCAGAGCCCTGCTCTAGGAACAAGCTGGCCCAAGGGACCGGGAAAGTAGGACATGAGCACTATTCTGGATCAAAATCCTTTTCTTTTTCAAAGGCTGCCGGGTGCCCTCCTTGACGACCTCGAGCAGCTCAGCTCATCACCTGCCACACAGGTGCCTGCAGAGGCCAGTTATTGATTTCATCAGGGCAGACAAGGAACAGACACCATCAATCCCTGCAGTACATGGAACGTGCCACGAGCATCCTGTGATCCCAGCCCTGCCTGTGCACAGAGCGTGGGGTTATTGATCTCCGGAAGGGGGAGCAGATCCCCAGATTTAATAGCAGAGGGCAGTGTGTGACACTCACGTGGTGACTTTCGTGCTGGAGTGTGAGGCACTCCAAAGGACACACAGCTGATCACCTCCCCTTCCTGCCCTGCTCCACAGCCCCACCTCTCCTCTCAAATAACGCCTCCCATCCCTCTCATGCAGAAGCAATAATGTATTTTTATCTGCTAGAAATCTTTCCTGCTTTCTTTCCCTCATTTAATCTCCATCTGGATTCACCTCTCCACAGCAAAAAAGCGAACAACAACAAACAAACTGAAACGTCCTCCGTGCAAAGATCTCCTCTCCAGGTGCAGGCAAGGATTGGACTGAGTAGATGATGGTCAGTGGAAATCCAGGTAAAAAGGGAAAGAATACAAAGAAGATCTTTGCAACTGAACTATCTTGAGATGGATCAAGGTTCCACCTACCTGGGACACTCTCTAGTGACATTCCCAAGGGCATCGCCCAAGTTGGGATTTCCCCAGCCATGCCCTACTAGGCAGTTTTCCTCCTGGTTTTCAGGAGGGGAAAAAAATAAAGGGAAAAAATAAAAAAGGGAATCAGGAAACACTCACTTGGCCATGTCCTGAGCAATTCCCAAGGCGCAAGCGAGCCCAGGTTTCCTGCTGTCCCCTCAAAGATGTAATTTTCCACTCCCACCTTTCCCCTTCTTGCTTATCTCCCTCCCCCTTGCCCCCTGAGCCTGCCTGAGTGCAGATTAGATGCCGAGCAATGCAGGGTCTGCACACGGAGCCGACTCCCCCAGACAGGCTGCAGAGATAAAAGCAGCCAAACACTGTCCAGAGACAGCGCGGGCAGGGCCGGGCTCCCCGCGGCTCCCTTTGGGCGATGCCTGGAACTGGGGGCACTCCAGCAGCTGGACTGCGAGTCCTAGAGGCAGAAACACTTCTGTCTGCTCCCTGTGCTTAAATAGAAATGAAATTTTCAAAGATGTCCAGTGGAAACCCTTTTTCAGACATCGAAGGCCTGCTGCTCGGGGGTGCAAAGGAATGGCTGCTGCCACCCTGCAGGAGGACAGCTCTGCCGTCATTTCACACCCTCTGTTTGCCCCTCAGATGATCCAACAGCACATCGTGGCACTGAGCAGGGTGAACAGCTCAGTGGCAAAGGGCTCGTCCCATCTGTGTCCCCGCAGCCCACCCCAAGAGCAGAGGCCCCTCTCTGGTTACCTCGGTCCCTCTCTGGTTACATGATAAGAGCTGGGGTTGACACAGCAATACAAACATCACTCCTGACACCAGCAGGGACACGCTGGGCACAGGGCAGGCGCAGTGTCCGGGGGATACTCCACAACAGGAGCTGTCATATTTATCTCGGCCTTCTCCAGAGCCGGGCTGAGGCGTCAGGCAGAGCACACAAAAGGACCATTCAGGGCAACCCAGCACCAGAAACAAAGCAGATGCTTCGGGGAAGTTTGCAAAGGCCCCGGCACAGAAGGTTGGCAAAGCTGCTCTCCCAAATCAGGGCCCATCGCCTTGGCAGCATCGGGAGCCCCGGAGCAGCCCCGTGCCAGTGACACTGGTGGGAGGAAGGGCAGTCTGGAGGACAAAGCCTGGCAGGGAACAGGGATGCAGAACTAAACCAAAGCTCAGAGGCCACCAGAGCTTTTAAACTCTTCCACCAAGTTTGGCTGGTGAGGTCTATTTGGCTTTTTTTTTTTCCCCTCACTGTTTTGGTAAATTAAGGAGTGGAATGGGAAAGCAAAACCTCCCGTCTGACCTGCTGGGAGCTTTACTCTTTGTGAAACACTCGAGAGGTCAAGGTGCAGCAAACGTGCAT
Source organism: Ifrita kowaldi (assembly GCA_013398055.1). Taxonomy (NCBI): domain Eukaryota; kingdom Metazoa; phylum Chordata; class Aves; order Passeriformes; family Cinclosomatidae; genus Ifrita; species Ifrita kowaldi. The sequence goes on from VZRS01006682.1 coordinate 29,107, forward strand.
TAGAGGTGAGGTTTCAGAGGCTGCAGTGTGGCACTGAGCAATTCTGAAGCTCTCCTGAAAGAGGATGCAATAAATCAGGTCTAAGACCAGGGACGGGTCCAAGCAAGGTCAGTTTTCTATCTGGAAAGCATGAGGGAAGATTCAAATGCTTTAAGTGAGGAAAAAAAACCAAAACCAGTTTGAAATGAACTTCCTACTTATTTAAAAACCAATCCAAGCAGCTTTTTTGCTCCTAGCTGGTATTTCAGGAATGAGCCCGACCAAAGGCACCTGGTCTGGTTTTACAGACTGAACCGCTTTTGGAAAGGAGTCAGATGGGATTTGGACAAAAACAACGGAGGCCCAGACACAGAGGCTGCCCCGGGAGAGTGTACCAGCTGTCTGTTCAGCCTCAAACCTCTCATCATGTGCTTGCAGGGAAGGCAAGGGGACCTGTTAGGGGTGGCTGAGCTCCGTGCTCGGAGCCAGAGGACGTCGGTGCGGCTCCACCGCCTCCAACGGAAAGCCCTGGCTCCAGGGAAACAGCAAACTCTGAGCAGACAGCACACAGGGATTGTGAACAGCAGCACGAGCAAAGATGGATGTTGGAACTCAGGAAAACAGCAGGAGGGAGCTTGGCAGGGCCTGGATGGGCAAAGCACCTGCTGGCCTGGAATGAGGTGGTTTGCAGCGGGTCCCGGTGGCATCCAGTATAAACCAGCCCTGCCCTCACCACCAGCCTGGCACTGCCCCTTCCCAGCCCCATCCAACACTGCCATGCCATGTGCAGGACAGGGAGCAGAACAAATCCTGGAAAGAAACGTGTGAAAAACTGCTGCAGGGCCCTTCTTGAACCCTTTAAATCCTCACTTCTGCTCACAGACAATCCAGCAGGATTTAGGAGCTGGCAGACTGCAATGCCTGCTCTCTACAGATCAGTTCTGAGAGCCTGGTGTTCTCAGGGTTGTCCTTCATTGAATCCTAGGATGGTTTGGGTTGGAAGGAACCTTAAAGCCCATCCAGTGCCACCCCTGCCATGGACAGGGACACCTGCCACTGTCCCAGGTTGCTCCAAGCCCTGTCCAACCTGGCCTTGGACACTTCCAGGGATGGAGCAGACACAGCTGCTCTGGGCACCCTGTGAATTCACAACCCTCTGAATCTCTCCTCTTGTAGTTTAAAACGAAACAACATTTAGCTCTAAGATCAGCAGCATCTCCAGTTCAGCCCACTCCATCCACTCTGGGAGCTCTGTGCACTTAACTCGGCCTTGAACACCACAACGTAGGTGGGGTGAATTCACCCCGGCTCACGCACGGGGAGCTCTGATCCCCACACAGAGCCTCTTGTTGCTGCCACGAAGCAGGAAAATGCCAAACACGGCTCATACCAATCCCACCTCTCACTAATATGTTTTGTCAGCTCGTCATAATCTTGAAAGCAACCTTTAAGTGCTGGGAGGCATCCTGGTTTCTAATTAGGCTCAGTCAGAATCTGTGGTTTAGTCAAGCCAACCTGGCTCACGCTGCTGCAACTTCAAACATGTGCACTTGAGATCAGTTTTTCCACTCAGAAAAAGATAAGGTCCACAGTTTCCTCCCCTCAGATAAGCTTAAGGAGAAAGGAACATGAAGTCATGTCCCTGCCACCCCAAATCCCTGCGGTTCTGTGTCCCATCTCCACAGCAGAGACCCAGCTGTGCTTTACTGGCATCCAGAGCCAGAAATCGAAGCACAGGATACTCCAAGGGGTGGAGAATAAAAGAATCCAGGGATTTCTGAGCCATCAGAAAAGGTTTGATAAGCTACTGTTCACTGCCACCATTATTTGTATTTTCAGAGGTGTCACGGTGTTCTCAGCATTTTGCAAACAAGCCAGGACTCACTGATTTTTCCAACCAACTACAAAATGCAAAAAAGCAGAAAATTCAAAACTGACTCACTCTGCCTGATTACAAAGCACTTTCTGAAACATCTTTTCATCAGCCATTTGCTTCCTATAAGAAAAAAATGGTCTCACAATTGGTTGAATCATTTAAGCCTTGCAACCATGCAATTCCTGATACAAGGGAAATTTCCGCTGGGCCATTTGCATCACCCTTAAAACCATCTGCAGGGCCTGAGTTATCAGAGATGCTCCTCAGAGCTCTGGCAGCGAATCCAGGGAGAAGGCACTGACCTGGTGCAGAGGTGTCACACACAACTCGTGTTCCCTTGGAATACAACTTGAACCTTGGTAATCCCTCCTTGGCCATGGCCTTCCCTTCTCATCCAGCTGCCAAAAGGAGATCTGAAATGAAAATAATTAACATCAATCAGTCGTGGTTTTGTTGGGTTGTTTTTTTCCCTGCTAAGCATCCAAACCCATATCTTAGATAAACAAACAAAACAAAGCGTTCGGCCCCAACCAAATCCTGGCTCTGAACAAATCTGGATAAGATACTCGTGGTTGGGATGTGTCACATGGAATCCTGTGGATTCATTCACCTCAGATGTGTTCATCATTATGGTATTTGCACCCCAAACCCAGAATGCTCCCACGGACATGCCCTGAGGCTTGGACACATCTCACTTACCTTTAGGGACTGCCTGAGGAAGCTGCAGGTGAGGGGTGCCCCCAAGGCACCCCCACACTGACACAGAGGCGCCTCTGGAGGCTCCATCTCTCAGCATTAGCCACAGAGCCTCAGGGCAAGTCAAACCAACTGCTCGGAGCCAGCCAGAGCCTCAGATCCAGCCTTTCCCTGTGCTCCCTCATCCTGGCTGCTCCTTGGCTCCCACCCAACAGCACAGCATCTGGGGAAGGCCCCAGCCCAGCCCAGCCTCCCCAAACAGCCCCAGCCCGAGGGCACGGGGAGCTGCCACCCTCTCACAGCCCATTTTCCCTTCCCACTGGCTTCCAGCACTGCTCCAGCTTCCAGGAGACACCAGGGATTTGCTGTGCCATGAGGAACTTGAGGGAGAGACACCACTAAAATCTAAGAGGGTGAGGAGCTGCAGAGCTCTGCCTTGTCTTTGCAGCTCCACTTTTGCCGAAAAGGGATTAATTATGAACAGTGGACAAGGCCACAGTGATTCCCTGGCAGCTCTGGAGCAGGGGAGCCGTCACTATGGAGATTCAGCACTCCAGGGCTGGTCCCACACGTTATCCTGGCAGGAAGATGCCCACACCCGGCCAGGATCCCACATCCCGCCGGAGCTGGTTGTAACTCTGGTGGAGCTACTCCAGGGTTACCCCGGTGCCACTGGGAGGAGAGAGCTCCATCCTGGCGTGCAGATGGTTCCCCCTCTCCTCTGGAGAGGCTGAATGACTTTTCAAACCTTTGATTCCTGATGTATTCACTTCAGGAGACACAAAAGTACAAAATCTCAGCATGGAGTGCCTCCCTCGCTTGTTTTAGGGGTTTTTTTTTATTTTCCTTCCCCCCCCCCCACCCCTTCTCTTTTTTTTTC
>VZRS01006682.1:32558-51770 GCA_013398055.1 Ifrita kowaldi
CTTTTCTTCTCTCCCTGGACAGTTTTATAATTTTGGCCTGTGGCCAGAAAGTCTGTCCTGATTAGCCTGGGCTGGCTGTGAAACACCTGCAGCCCATTAGAGCACGAGGAGGGAAAATATCCCTTGTCATAGGTGAAGTAATGACCACTTCTGTCTTTGTTTTAACACTAAAAGGACAGTCAGGAGAACCAAAAAAACCCCTGGCTTTACCACCTCACCTGCCACTGACTGGTCTCAGCTGCAGCCACTGGGTCATTTTTATCTGGTAACTCCAATAATTTGTTGCCACTTCACCCCAGTGAGATTTACAGGTTATTAAATACGATGTGCACTTGCTGCATTTGAAGAGTGCCCCTTGCACCTCATTTTATTTATGGCTTTGTGAGGAACTAAACAGGCACGAGAAAGAAACTTCCCTCTGGGGAGGTTACAACTGGATTGGCTCCTGAATATCCCTCCAGGATATTCCCAGCTGTATCCGGCTGCAGCCACTGCCAGCTCCAGCAGAGCTTCCAGAGTGGCAAAGGGCTCCAGGAGGGGACAGACACTTGTCCCATGGCCCCAAAAGGGTGACCAGGACACAGCAGAGATGCAGAAGTGCATCTCAAGGTACCACTGGAGCTCTTGGCTCTGGCACAGCACAAATTTTTTATAAGAAACACAGAAATCGCCACAATCTGAGTGTACATGGTGACACTGAGGGGACAGCGAGAGGCAACAACTCCCAGCCCTGAGAACCCCAGCTCAGCTCAAAGCCCAGCTCGTTGTACCTCTGCAGGGCTCTCCACACGGAGAGGAGCCCCACTTCTGATCACAAAATCCCCTTCAAAAGATGTGTTTGTACACCAGCATGGCCATTCTTCCCAAGAGGGGCTTGGTGCCTGCTGAGATGTCACACTAAAGAGATCAAAATGTCCTTCAGATCCCTCCTGTTCAGCAGGGCCACAACCAAAACACACCTGGGCTGAAGGAAAGGCCACAAGAAGACCTCAAAACAGACCTGGGCTGAAGGAAAGGCCACAAGAAGACCTCAAAACACACCTGGGCTGAAGGAAAGGCCACAAGAAGACCTCAAAACACACCTGGGCTGAAGGAAAGGCCACAAAAAGACCTCAAAACAGACCTGGGCTGAAGGAACAGCCACAGCCAGACCTCAAAACAGACCTGGGCTGAGGGAAAGGCCACAGCCAGACCTCGAAACACACCTGGGCTGAGGGAAAGGCCACAGTGAGACCTCCTGGGATGGGGACACCTCTCTGAAAATCCGTGTGTGTCACAGGGGATGCTGGGGAAAGGAGCTGAGGGGACAGCCCGAGGCGTAAATAATTCCTCTTGCTTCACATCTTGAGCTACAACAACAAAGTGGGAGCTTAAAGGCAGCTCCAAGAGTTCTGCTGCTGGAAGCATCTCCAAGGACTGGATGGTATTTCAATCCCAACAGCCCATCCAGCCAAAATGCCGCTGCCGGGATGTCAAAAACCCCAGAGTTCCTTCCCAAACTTGCTGTGTTTTAGTCAAACTTCCTCTTGTAGCTGCAAGGCACTGGAGACATTTACACCCCAGCAGCTGAATTTTTTAGTTCAGCATCCATGGATGGAGTTCAGCCATCAAAAAGAAAACAAAAGGGAAAAGAAAAACTTGTGACCACAAGGGACTCTGTCAAATATTCCCGCTGCTGTCCTGGAGCATGGAAAAGCAAGTGTGCTGCTGCACACAGGTCTGACTATTTGCATTTTTAGTAATTCAAGAGTTTAATTAGTATCATGCCCTTAATCAGAGGCTGAAAATACAGCTGAAGTCATCAGAGCTTAATTAGTTTAAAAAAAAAAAGATTCTGCAGTGAAAATGTCTTGACTAACGTGGAGCTCTGTCCTCAGCTCTGGGCTTCAGATGAGCTTTAACCTGTTGCTTCTGATTTTCACTTCCAGCACACCTCAGAATAACTCAAAATTCCCAAACAAATCAGTTCACTTCCCTGTTTATCCCTATGAACTCTTCCACAGCTTTCTTGAACTGGACTCAGAAAAAAAAAATCAAATTGAAGATAATAAATTAAATTAAACCAGGTATATCCCATAAATGTGGAATTACCCTCTGCAGGAAATGAAACTGGTTTTAGAACATCCGTAAGTGTCTCTGGATCTTCAGTCAAGTCAGCAGGAACACATTCCTGAGGGGGATCTCTGTATGGGCAGAAACAATCCCCACCTAGCAGCGGGAGTGGGAGCTCAGACTGGTCCCAGTTGATCACTGGGTGGTGAAGCACAGGAGGTTTGGTCCTGCCTCTGTTCTCCAGTGGTCTCGGGGGAGTTACCCCAGTCTGGGCTGAGCACAGGCAGAGCCCTGGCAGGAGCCATCCCTTCCCTCGGGGCAGGTTGATGGTGTTGTACAGGACATCCTGGATGGGCTTTCCCAGGAATCTGGGGTTTAATGCTGGAGTTCATCACCACCCAAGGCCGTGGACACTGAATACATTAACAGGTTCCAAATGGATCAGTGAAATTCATGGAAATCCCAGACAATTAAATATGTTAATCCGGATGCAACTTCCAGTTCAGGAAGTCAGGCAGCCTAATGCCCTTCCACCTCTGATTTACTTGGAAAAAGGAAGCCAGAGAAGTTCTCACCATGCCAAAACTGTCCCTTGGCTCCCAGCATCAGTGAGAATCACAGTAAGTTTTTTTTTTGGCAGGGGGAGGGGGACACATTTTCCCTCAGTAATGATATTACAGCCTGCTGTTTCTTTCCCTCTGCAGCTCCTGAACCTCTGGGTAACCTCCCGGCTCCTTGTCCCCTCAGGAATATCCCAAATAAATTAGTGAAACCAACTGGAAGGTGATAGCAATCACAGATAGCACTAAATTCCATGGAATTAGGAATCCAATCACTTACTTACATAGGAACTGGCTGGCTCAGACTGAAAAAAAACCATTTTTTGAGAGCATTGGGCCAGAGGAAGATGCTAGAAATTCAAGATGGAAAAATGGAAGTTGGTTTGTCCACAAGGAAAGTTTCCTGTAGCCCCAGGGCAGTTACTGTTTGATTTATTCCTGTGCAGAGGCTGGGTCTATATATATATATAAATAAATATAAAATGGGTTTATACATATAAATAAATATAAAATTAGTACATTTTATTCTGTATCCTCATCCCCTTTAAACCCTGCTCAACTCCTGACCCACAGAGCAGCTCATGGCACGGATTCTCTGCTCCCTGCTCCCCTTACGTGCCGCAGGAATTTCCACCCTCTGCCTGCTCCTGGAGGTGTTTAGGGGCTTTGCTGTGGAGCAGAGGACAAGATGACAAATGAGCCAGCACACAGCACAGGAATGTGAGTGAGCCTCAGCTATTTTTAATTAAGAAGCGATGACAGCTGACTGAATTCCCTGACACTGCAGTGAAAGGCTCCCTGAGCCAGCCATTCCTGGGCACCCTCCGAAGGCCGGGATCCATCGGTCCCGGCGGTGCTGCCATTATTGTCCTGCTGGCTGGGCACATGCAGGGCTCACCAAACCCACGGCTGCCAGCAGCATGCAAACCCTGGGACAAACGTGGGGATGCTGAGGAGCAGGAGGAGGCGGCAGGTGAGGGGAGGACAGCGAAGGTCACGGTGCTGGAAGTGCCAGCGCTCGTCTCCAAGAAATGTTCCCAAGGTTTGGGCAAATCCAGCTGCCATTTTCATTGTTGGATGGTTAAACCAGTGATAGATGGAGCAGGGGAGAGGCAGAGAGGCAGAAAGAGCAATTCCTGCTGCAAGGCAGAGAAGGGGCAAGGCAGGATGGTGCCTTGGGCTGGCTTTTCTCAGCCCACAGGTCACAGGGAGGGTTTAACTGGGAAAGACCGAAGTGACCTGGATTTGGAAGGGTAGGGATTCACCTGGCTTCATGTAAGGACTCTTGAGCAGAGATGGGAATACAGTCCAGGGGTCCAGCTCCCCCTGGCACAAGAGACTGGCATGGAAGAGGCTGTGTGAAAACCAGACAGCCCTGGGAAGGTGTCAAGAGGAAGACACTGACCACAAAGAGAGAGTACGAAACTCCCTTTTGTTCTCAGGGCTCGCACGGCACCAAATCAAGCAGCTGATGTCTTTACCCTGAGCTCACTTGTTGGTTGCAGCAGGAGAGAGAAAGAAGATTCCCTTCTACCCTTTCCAGAGGGCTACAGGGAAGAGGGATAAACCAGCAAAGTCACCCAGATCACGTACGAACTTGGCGTGAGCGAGACAAATACATTAAGGGACACCATCAGGAACTTTCCAGCCTGGCTGCAGGCTGGGAGGGGGCAGAGCTGCTCTCTGCTGTTGCTAAGACAGCCCCCCCAGCCCTGCTCTCTGCGAGCCCAATCCACGGCTTTCTCCTCCCATTGGCTCGGCAGCCGCATCGAACGATCGTGACAGGTTTTCCTCCTCCTCCTCCTCCTCCTCCTCACCCTGCTGCCTTCTGCCTATGGCCTATTACCAGGGGAGAGCCAGCCAGACACGGAATCGATAGTTTGTGAGAGGGAACGGGGCTGTGCAGGGCTGCATTTGCATTCCAGCCCTGGCTGCCCGTGTCTCCGCATTCCCAGCAGCGGGAATGAGCCGTGCCCGCCGAGGCGAGGACGGGGGGCAGGCTGGCACCAGCAGGGCTGCAGCCAGCACGACTCAAGGAGCATCAGCATCCTGCCTGGGCACTGATCAGAGCCACCTTCTTCCCAGTAGCCCGGCTGAACTGGTGTCCCCAGCTCGGTGCTCACTGGAAATAAGGGAAAGTACCACAGCACCAGTAAGTGATGCCCTCTCCAGTGAGATTTTAGGGAGTTTCTCGGTCTGAAGGCACCTGGAAGCCTTCTGGAGCAGGCAGAGAGTGTGGGAACACGCCAGAGGAAGCTTTCCTGGCTCAACCAGGGTTGCTGGTGACCGTCAGTGCTGCTTGGGCACAGCCAGGCTGCAGAAATTGGGGAGCAGTGAAATCCTGGTGGTGGACAGTGAAACACAGCAGCACTGGGACAACTCAGCCAGAGCAGGTGAGGATTTGGGAGCAGGCACAGGGAAGGGACGGAGGAGTTGGAACACGCTTCCAGCTCCCAGCAGAACAGGCTGGAATTGACACTGGGCATCAATGAGACACCAACACCAAACACCCAAATATTGCCACTGGCTTTGGGACAAACCAGGAGAAGGAACTTACTCAGCGGTGACGGAGACCTGGGGCACCAAGAGAGGGGTGAGTGACTCAAAAAGCAAAGCCCAGCAGCTGATGAGCCGTCCCCAGGCACAGTGGGACACCAGTGAAACACCAGCCCTGTGGCTGTTTTCGTTCCCCACACAGGTGAGTCAGCATCCGGACTAGGGAAGAAAAACGGGAGTTTCCTTTTCTGTCCAGGACAGCAAGAGAGGTCAATGAACCCAGCAGAGCCATCCATTGCATGGACACTGTCCCCTAAACACCAGATTTTCCCATCCTGGACATTCCCCTTGCTCTCTGTCCTTTACATTACACCGTTAGGCAGAGTCCTAACCCAAACTGTTGTAAAATAACACCAATTATTGATCAAGACAGGAAAATTTCCTCAGGAAATTTCCACTGCTAAATCTATTTATTTGTTCCAGGGGTGGGGGTGGCTGGACACAAAACACCAGGTCAGCTAAAAAAAAAAAGTGTCTGACCTGAATAAAGCATTTTTATGGAATCCCCAGGGATGGCTTCTTTAATATAAGATGGAACTCGGAGTTGAAAGGAGGAGAGAGAAGAAAAGAGCAGGCATAAAAATCAGGTTCAAATCCCTGCTTGGCCTCACTCGGCAAAGAACTCTGAATTAGGTCTACAGTTGCTTTAACAGCTTCAAATATTTTGGGATCTGTCTCCAGTTCCTGTGATCTAAGTCTCATCCTGAGGCAGAACAAGAATGTTCCGAGCTCCCAAAAACGGCCACGGCTTCGGACAAACGCATTAAACCCGGCCTGAAAACAAACCCGCTCCCTCCTGGAGCTCGTGCAAGATGGAGATGGCTGTGGTTTGATTCCTCCCAGTTGTGTGCTCAGACTGGTTCAGAGCTCCACAGAAGAGAATTAATGGGCTGGAAGGAAAGCTGCACTTATTTTTCTGTCTCTGCACCATGTGAGGCTTTCCCTGTTACCTTTAGGAGAAGCACGAAATTAAGGAAAACCCAAGATGATAAAAATGAACTCAAATAAGAAGTTCTATCATGAGTTAAACCTGTTGTAGCTACTCAAGACAGAGCCTCTGAATGAAGCTTTTTTGATCAGTAAAAGCCTTTTAAGTAAAATGAAAGCACTCAGAGTAATTTTAGAATGGAAAAGATTCCATCCCTGACAGCCTGGCCTCAAACTTTTCTCCTTCCTGTTACTTCCTACACCAAAACATTTACCTGGACACATCAGATTCCCTGTAGCTGGAAAAAATAATCAGATTCTTACCAGGAATATGGAAATATCCAGCAGAAGTCAGAGCTGGGATGGAGCACCTGGAGTAACAGCAAGAAGATAAATATGAATATAAGGAATAACAGGATGGATATTGACAATATCCATCCCAATATGATGGAAACCCCAAACCCAGCCAAGGAAAAATTGTGCCCACAGCTCTATTTCCTTTATCAGGATGGATCTGCCTCTGGCCCAGGATTCCAGGATTCCATTCCCCACCTGCCTGGCAGAGCTGATGGAGAACAAGGAGCCAAGAAACCTGAGAGCCATTCCCGAGCCAAGAACTGCTCCCAGATTCCATTCTGCTTTCAGATTCCCAGTTTAAAAGATAAAATCCCCAATGTGTTCCTTTTCAGATCTGCCTTGCTTCAGAACCCATTGAAATACCAGCTGCCTTGTCTGTTTTGTTCTAAGGAATTGTTTTGCATGTGCATTTTGGAATTTTGGACAGGAAAAATCAGCCCAGGGCTGCAACCCTCCTTGCTCAGCACTGCCCATGAAGGGATTTGATCCCTGCCTGTCTGCTCCTGGTTTGCTTCCCAGCCCCATCCCATGGATACAATTCCTCAAGAAGCTGGGATCGTTAATAAAGCCAAACCACAGGAATACTTCTCATAACTGCTCCATTCCTCTGATGCCAAAAGCTCTCCAAACTTCAATTTCATCTTGGAACAGTTCTGGGCAAGGTAACTCGGTGTCACAATCCCGTTTTGCTGTTAAACACGGGCGCAGCAGAGTGCTAAGGATTGTCCCAGCCCATAAAAACAGCAGAAAAAAGACAAGCAAACCCCTGGTTCCTAATCCAGAGCCACCTGCTCCATCCCAGTGGACAACATTCTTTCCTAGGATGACTGAAAATATTGGGATCTTCCATGAAATGGAGCGCGATGCAAATTTTTGAGGTGAAACGACCAGCCCAGCATGGGAAACTGTAAAAGGGGATAGAATATTCCAACTTCCTGAGCTCTGGTCCCATAACAGCTTCACAACTTGTTTCCCACACAGGCACCTGCATTTTGGGGGCAGAGAAGAAGTGACACGTGTTTGTACATGGTCCTGTTTCCCCTTTCTCTGGCTGCACTCCTGTATCTCCATATATGACCAGAATATAAAATCCATGGGTATAAATATCCCTGTGCATATCAAAGGTATTAAAATTAGAAGGGACTTTGATGTTGGACTCAAAAAAATGCTCCTGACAGCACGCAGAGCTGTGGGAATGAGCTGCCTGCTCAGAAATCCAAGGATTTGGAGGACAGACCTTTCCCTCAAGGTGTTTCTTCCCACCCATCACCTGCTCAGGAAAATGAATTTCCCATGGTTAAGCCTTGACCCCTTTTCCTGGGTTTGTGCCACCCCACAAAGCTGTCCCAATAGCACCACAACACCCCAGAATAATTGGGATTTTGGTAATTGGTATGCGAATTAGCCAGGCTGGGTGCCCTTGGTACCAAACCAATGCTCTCACAAATGACCCTTAAAGCAAAATAAATAAAAAAAGAATAAGCGAATTACCAACTCCCTGCACTCATTTGTTTAGGATGACAGATCAACAAACACAGGCACCTTATTTATTTATTTTTATATATATAGATTTTTTTTTTTTTAAAACAGCTTTTTATATCTCGAAACCCAAAATAAGCCCAGCCCCAGCTGCGGTGCCATGTCAAGCAGCAATTACTCTGTATCCCAAATGGGGATATTTGTGGGCCACAGGCATGGAATTATTTTAGCACTTACACAAACTTTCTCTGGGAGTGGTGAGAGGAGCTGTGGGCACTGTGGTGCACCTAAGAAATGAGCAAACACCAGAGGGGGTTTTTTTTCCTGTTGGTTCCAAGCCTCGCCACCTGACATGAAATGACTTTCCCAAATTCCCAGCTCAAGGGAAAAGAAAAAAAAAAAAAAAACAACCAAAAAAGTAGAAGTGAGATTTGTTTACTCCTCCAGAAAAGAGGCTTCACTCTGTGACAGGTTTGGAGATTCTCCCCCCTGGAATTCCTGCTGAACCACACCAAAACGTGTGGCAGAACAGCAGCAAGACCCTTGGAATATTTCATTCTGCTGGGAGGAAATAAACAATAATTTACAAAATAATAATTCAAGCCTCATAGAATTCCCAGAATGAGTTGGAAGAGACCTCAAAGCTCATCCAGCTCCATAGCCAGGGACACCTTCCACTATCCCAGGTGGCTCAGAGCTCCATCCAGCTCAAGGATGCACTTGCACTCCCGGTATTTCGGCAATATTTTGGCTCCCTGAATCCCTCCTGCTGAGCCTAAAGGAGCAGGAGCCCCTAAATCCCAACTCCCTCATCCTGTCAAACCTTCAGGAACCTGAATCCCGTCCCCTGGGGCACGCCCTGCCTGGAAGGAGGGTGGGGATCTCTGTGGGGAATCCTAGGAGAGGTTCAGTGTTTGAGAGTGGTAGTGCTCAGTTTGGAAACCCTGCAGGAACTCGTGGCACTTCTCCAGCTTCCAGAATATCCCTCCTCCTTCTGCCACAGCAAAACAGGGCAGAAAAGGAAAGTGGTTTAGCCAGTAGGAACTCAGCAAACTCAAAATAGAACCAGAGGGGATTAAAGCAAATACCCAGGCTGTTCTAACCGGTGTTTACTGCCCAAATCCTGTGGCAATTCCTGGTGTTTCCAGGGGGCTCTTCCTGTGTTAGAACTTCGGGATTAAACTTGGCCCTTGCAACTCATCTCACTGCAGGTCCCAGGAGGGAGATGCTGCTCAAACCCATCCTCCAATCCCAGAGCCCGAGGCACCAAAATGCACATGGATTTTTGCTGGAAGGGCTGGGAGAAAGTGACAGCATCTGCCTGACACGAAACTCCCATCCTTAATTAAGGACTTCAAAAATAAATCCAGTTTTCCAAGCAGGATGGTGGGTGGCAAATAAAATGAAGAGAGTTTTTAATGATCTCAGCGAGCCCCAAGTCTGTTTTCTACTCAATGTGTGCTTTTGCACCCAGGAATTTCATAGAATCATGGAATGATTTGGGTTGGAAAGAGTCCTTAAAGATTCCCCCTTTCCAGCCCCTTAATTTCAAGTTTAAAATTTGTAGCAGCAATGGATTTATGTGATCTATCACAGTATAAATATTATACAAATAAATCAGAGTTTAAAAGCTGCTGGGTTCTTAATTCCTGGTTCAATTCCCAACTGGCACAAGGAACAAAAGGCTGATCCCTCCAGGTGACAGGATGGAACATCTCACCTCTAAACAGCTCCTCCTCAGGCTGTTGGCCAGTGGGAAGGAGCAGCTGGATTTGGGATGGCAGCTTTTCTGTGCACTTCTCCAAAGGGACTTCAGCAGCACTGGCAGACCCTGGAAAAGAGGGAAATTCATGGTGGAATTAGAAATGATCTCCAGATTTTCCTCAGGTGCGGAGTGCTGGAGAGCCCAGCTCCGTTCACGTGCTGGGAGAGGCCTCGATGTGAATATTTTCCTTAATTTCTTCCTCTTTGGATATCCGTGATTCTGAAACCTTCCTCTGAATATAATCAAGGTAAGCACAACTCAGGAATTGCAGGATAATTAAAAGAAAACCATGGAAAACAAATCCATGTGTTCCATGGGGTGGCTTTAAAACTCGGGTTTATTCCTTCTCCCTCAATCTGCCACCAGCACTGGCTACATGGGAGAAAATGGATTTAAATTAAGTTAAACATTGTGTCTAGTTCATTATTAACACGTCCTAAACAGCGCTGAACCTCTCACTTGGTGCCCTGCCCCAGACTACAGGGACTATACAGAACTGGCAGCAGGCTCAGACCTGGGCTAAATTCTGAATTAAAATCTAAACCATAAAAACCAACGACCAAACCCCGAGTTCTGCAAAAGTTACCCCAGCCCCAAAAGCTCCCTGCAGACTTTAAATGTGGGAGATGTGACAGATGGCTGCTCCTGCAGCACCTCTGTACAAATATTGTACTGTGCAAATATTCATCAGCTCATTCCTGCCACAGCGGTGTCAGGTAAGATCATTAACACCACCCCTAATTTCCCTGATAAGTAGGCTGAGACACGAGGGTGGAGAGCTTTGTCTAAACTGAAGCAGTGAGTAACAAAGAGAACTCTGAGCCATCCTCCCCATCTCAGAGTCCATGCAGGGCTGCTTTTTTGTTGTTGTTGTTTAATTCAAAAAATGAAATCTTTGGGACACTTTGACCCAGTGCCAGCTGAAGTTTGAAGGCACAAAAAAAGCAAACAAACAATGGATTTCAGCTCACACCAGAACTAATGAAGCATTGACACTAAAATGGGGCTTAGCTTAAGTATCCATTTTTAACTCTCAGCTGAAGTGAAAACATTAATTCATGCAAATCAATGTTCCCTAAACAATAATTTTCCTCTAGAACATTTCTTCTTTTTTAACATAAACTCTTATCTAACAGAACCCATTTAAAGGATTATATCTGCAGAGTTCAGCAATTAGCTCTGTAAATTGTTTTCCTTGAGTGCAGGGAAGGTTCCATTACACAGTGAAATATAACGTGTATGCTATAGTCCATGAAAACCTCTCTTGGAACGATGATTATCCTTCAAAAAGGCTGGGATGAGGGCCAGATTACCAGGAGGAACTCAAGTTCTGTTTGTACACCCAGAGTCCCCCCTTTTATCATGCAAGTATCCACTTCCAGCCCATCCTCAGGGGTTTTGAAAGGTAAATTGTTTCTGTGTGACACCCACAGGTCGAGTTCTCCCTGAAACACGGCCCTAAAAATCCACCCTGAGGGACAAACAAGCAAATAGGAAAGGGGTGCACAGAAAGAGGGAAGGGATGTGCATCAAACAGGCAAATAAAGGCAAGAAATGGCACTGAGGGCACTTCAGGTGCTGCTGGAAGTGAGGATGAGGACGGAGAGGCTGCACCTCATCTGTCTGCAAATCCAGAAAAAACTCAGGAGAGTCACAGAGCTCTGCAGAAAAATAGTGCAGAGGGTATAAAAGACGGCTGGAAGTCACCTGAACCATCGCCCCAATCATGGCTTCACTGAAAATGGAATCTGCTGGTGTCCACACGAGCTCTGAAGATCCTCAGGGTTGGAGATGCCACAGCCTCACTGAAAATGGAACCTGCTGGTGTCCACACGAGCTCTGAAGATCCGCAGGGTTGGAGATGCCACAGCCTCACTGAGCTGCACCACTCTCCCAGCTTTGGGGTTCCTCCTCCCCTTAAATCCAAGCAGAATTTCCCCTGCAGTGACAGAAGGGTTTTTTCCCCGTGGTTTGAAGGCAGCTTCATCCAAGCCGGTCACTCGCAGGTGACACCCATGACACCCTCCCCACTCTGCTCCTGAGCCACAAGATCCCAGCTCCTGCTGCTCCTCCTTGGCACAAAACACAGCCCCCTCTCCTTGTTTTCCGTGGATCCTTTGTCAAAGATCTGTGTCTGTCCGTCCATCAGTCCATCCATGCATCCATTGCAGCAATCCAGAGTGGATTCCACCATTCCAGCAAACCCTGATGAAAGTCCTGAATCCCGAAACACCAATGAAATCCAAGCCCTGGAACACACCCGAGGCGGTGCTGGACACTCCGAGAGGGCAAAGTGCCCAGAAGAAAAGACAGGAACCCCATTTCCTCATCTTCCCTGTTGCCTGTGAGACCAAACAGCCTTTGGTGATGCCTGGAGGATGAAGGGAGAAGCAAAGCTCCTCGTGGAGAGCAGTCCCACGGGGTCTCAGCTCAGCTGATCAAATCTGGTGACTCCCAGAGCTTTCACCATTTCCACCAGTGACCTACATAGTGAAAGGCAGCTCCGAAATACAACCCTGATTTCTTCCAAAACCATTTTATTTAACGCTGTCACTTCTCTCCTCCATGCCAACATGCACACGCTCAGGAGACAGACACATTTCCATACTCTCAGCTGGGAACCGTGTTCCTGCAAGGCTGGTGGATGATGCACAAACTGTCTCTATTTGTGTCCCCCTTTCAGATGGCAGGGTGCCCACCAAACAAGCTGATTAGCACTTGCCCTGGGCTATCGAGGCAAGGCAATGGTATGTTTAGATCAGCAAACTGCATAACAATATAAATGTCATCCATTCTACAAGAAGCTTTGGCAGGATTTTGCATCTTGCTCCTCCTTGCAGGGATGTGCCAAAAAGAAACACGAAGACTTGCAGGAGGAAAGGCGGGCACGGGGTTTGCCACCCCTTCCTGGTGCCAAAACACGTTGTGCAGCACTGGGTGCCTCGTTATCATCCCCCAGGACCATCCCAAGGTGTCAGATTCTGCACCAACACCCCTGGTACAGATATAAATATACATAGAGAGCTCCTTTTTTTGTTCAGCCAGGCTCACAAGCAGAAATGAGGCACAACCAGCGTGTCTGGCACAGCTCAGGACATGATCTGTACCCTTGCCCAGAGAGGATGGCACCCAGCCCAAACAGAACAGCCCTGGGTGGGCACTGCCTGTGCTGCATCTCTGCTGCCAGGGCAAGGCTGCAGCAATGCCCAGCAGCTCCAGTGGAGAGCGGGCTCAGGACACTGGGATTAGGACCCTGAAGCTGGCCTGGCACTCTTTAGGATCTGATTCCTCCCAGAGACCTGTGTGAGACGGAGTGAGGGGCTGGGGGCAGCTCCTGCTGAGGGAATGTCACCATTCTCACAGGGAACCTCCAGCCCTGAGGGCTGAGGGAAGGAGCTGAAGGGAAAAAGGCTGATCCATGGCTCGTTGCCAGCCAGGGGACTTCCCAGGACACGGCTGGGGACAGCCAGAAGGGTTCAAGGTAATTTCCTGGACAAGCCAGAAGGGTTCAGGGTTATTGCCTGGACAA
The DNA here is from genome assembly GCA_013398055.1 of Ifrita kowaldi. Lineage (NCBI taxonomy): Eukaryota > Metazoa > Chordata > Aves > Passeriformes > Cinclosomatidae > Ifrita > Ifrita kowaldi. Next base: position 45,784 of record VZRS01006682.1, read on the forward strand.
GTCCTACTTAAATCTTCAGCAGGAACCACAGAACGGCCTGGGTTGGAAGGGACCTCAAAGATGATCTGGTTCCACTCCCGATCGTGAGCAGGGACACCTCCCATAGCTCAGAGCTCCACCCAGCCTGGCCTCGGACACTCCCAGGGATGGGGCTGAGAAAAAGTGCAGGAAAGATGCACCGAAAGAGGGACAAAAGTAGGAAAGAGTAATCAGAAAACCATCCTGGCATGGTGTGCTCAAACCAGATCACCAGAAACAGAAACTGCAGTGTCAGGTCTCACCTGAGCAGGGCACTGTCACAAATCCCAGGAGCTTTCATGGATCTCACAGGCCTTTCTCTCCAGTTCATGTTTTGTTCCCACACCAGGAACCAAGAGCATGTTACAGGCAAATCCTCAACTCTTCTGTGCCAATTAACCCCAGAGGGTAAAGCAAAGCTCTCAGCACTCAGCAATTTTCCAGCACTTTCCTCCTGGAGCAAACCCAAGAGTTTTCAGCACAGTTTATATAAATTCACAACCAAATTCTTTATCCTGACCACTTATTAATGACTATTATTTGCTTGATTGAAGTTTGATTCTCACAGCAAACACTCAAACCCTGTGAATGAACTCTTCCAGCCCCTGTTTCTGAGCAAGGTTCCTTCTTTCCTCACTGCTCTGTACAACCCCACTGCATCTCAGTGTCTTGATTCGAGTCTTGGGTCAGTCCTGGAACCACACACAGCAAAACTCTCTCCTAAGGAGATTATGCAAAATGTCACTTAGCATAAATTCCTGTTTGAAAATGGAAGGTTTTCTTATTCTTAGTTATGCTAATGAAAAATCAGACAAGATATTTTGTACTTCTGATATTAAAGGGGAGACCTGAACTTTTCCTTAGTCATGCCCTTCTGCTATTGCATATTCCTCATAAATCCATATTTACAATACCTTCTGTTACCAATTTCTTTTATTTCTGAGAATAGAAAAGGCTCTGAAATGCTTTTGTTAGGTTAGCAGTATCCAGATGCATTAAACTTCTCTTACATAAGAGGATTTGTACTTTACATTAAACTTTCCAGGGGAGAGATATTTAAAAGATTATGAAATATGCTTGCAGACAGAATAAAAAAAAAAAAAGGAGAATGTTGGAACATATCCATCAATATTTCAGTATAAATTGTTGAAGCACCAGAATTACACGGTGCAATTATCTTGCAGAATGTATAGCTCCTAGCACTGATCTTTATGTTCAACAGAAAAAATGGTTTAATACATCACAAATGAATGTTCATTAAGTTGTTGGGGAAAATTCTGTCATAATTGAATAATGAAACGGCTGCACCTTGAGCATCTGCTTAAAAACTCTCTGCTGCTCTGACTGCATCCAGCACGAGGGGTCTTTTATGGGGTATTTCTGCCAACACCAATCTTTGTATAAAGTCAGGTTTTCTCTGATTATTGACCACAGATCTGATTTGGACTCTCCCAGGGATCAGTTCAGAATATTGAGCAAGTCAGTGGCACTTTTGATCCTTGGGGTTCCCTTCCAGCTCAGGATATTCTGACCTCAGATGAGCTGGACAACTGGCTCCAAGAAAGGATTTTGTAAAAGGACCTGGATTTCTCTCAAATTTTGGGGTTTTTTTAAAGAAATTAATGGCAATTCTGTTAATATGTCAGAGAGTATTATAATTATTATTATTATTATTATCATCATCCCTGTGAGCAGTGCCACACTGTACATGGGATATTGAACAAAATCAGTGGCACTTCTGATCCTTGGGGGTCCCTTCCAAGTCAGGATATTCCACAATACCTCAGATGAGCTGGACAACTGGCTCCAAGAAAATATTATGTACAAGGACTCGGATATCTCTCAAGTTTTGGGCTTTTGATAGAAATTAGTGATCTAGTGATGAAAATTTTGTTAATATGTCACCGATTCTTTTTACTATTATTATCATTATCATTATTAATTACTATTGCTATTATTTTCCCCTATATTCTGCCTTTGCAGCAACAGCTCCCCTCCACTGACCCGCCCACTTCCCAAAGAGTTTGGTACCTCAGCCCGGGCTCTGATCCCACCCCTGGGCCCATCTTTTCCTGTGTACATATATTTAAGCTGACAACCAGGGCAGGTTTTGGGATGGGGGACACGAGGGGAGCCCCGGCCAAACCCTTCCCATTGCCAGCGCCGCGTTGGGGATCGGCCCCACGGTGGATGTGCAGGGGGCTGAGGGGCAGGATGGCTGTTCCCTGGCAGTCAATATGCAAAGCTCCCCCCTGGCACACAAAGGGAGCAGTTTGCTGCTGCTGTAGATCACGGGCCATGGATAATCAGCCGCTATTCACTTCCCCGGCGCTGCGGAAGCGCAATCAGGAAAGCATTATGAGCAAAAACCTGCCCTGCAGGGATAGACTTGCTTTAATAATGTTTATGACTTGTCCATATTGTATTTATGTCTGGAAGTTGATTCCTTGGGTTTTCCCACCCTTCCCCCCAACTCCCAGCCCCCAAAAGAAAATTTGCAAGCTGGATGCTCCGCCAGGAGAAATGGGGGGAGCGCTGATGGACACTCTCCTCCCTCCAGGCTCAAGATCCCAGCCAGAAGTAACACTTGATTTTTGTTCCTTTTTCCTAACCTCACCTGTTCCTGGAGGTGCCTGGTTCAAAACCAAGCCCATGCTTCACAAATTAACAGGTTTGGCCTCAAAAAGTGCAACGCTTTGGTCAGGTGCTGCCCTCCTGTCCTGAAACCAGCCCAGCTTGATGCCACAACCAGCAATAATAGGGCAAAATGATTGGAGATTTTTCTCCCCATATCTGCCAGGCTCACAATTTTCACTGAGTTCTTTTAAAGCCATCCATCTCAGTCACCCAAATCCATCCCACGAAACAAATCCCAGAGAGGAGCCAGTCTGCAGAGCAATTGCAGGGACATGGCCTGGGAGAAAAACCCATGCTGGGAGAAAATCCAGGCAGAGATTTGCTTCATCTCCCCACTCCCAGACAAGCTCTGCAGCAGGAATCTGCTGGGTTTGCTCTCCCTGGGTGATTCCACTTGGATTTCACCTCTCCCTCCTGCAAAACCTGCCCCAAACCTCCCAATCTTCCAAGGCTTTCAAGTCCCCAAACACTGAAGATTTGGCTTAATTGTGGCAGGTAGATGTGATGGCAAAGGCATGCACAGAAATTGAATCTCCAGGGAGGAAGGTACACAAGAATTCCTGAGTTCCAGGGTTTTGCTGCATTTCCCTGCTGTCCAAGTGCTCTGACTCACTCTGCTGTGAGGCAGGAAAATCCCCAGGCACCTCTGACTTTGTGGGTGCCCGTTTGCCTGAATCCAGAGCCGGATCCAGGGATAGCTCAAATCATCACTTCCAGACACATCCCCTGGCCGAGGGGCTCCTGGCCTGGCAAACCATCCCCTCCTGAGAACACAGCCCAGCCCATTTTGGCACAAACAGCCCAAAATGAGGCAAGGCCAGTTTGGTCAGTTTGGGCCCCAACCAAAATGTGTGTCTGGGTTCCCCAAACTCCAGGGGATCCTCGAAGCCCCGGAGCAGGGCTGGGCTCTACAGAAACCCTGCAGAGAGCAGGCAAAGCTGAGCCTCAGGGAGCACTGAGGGCACAGAGCTCACCACCAAAAGGAGAAATGTGGATTTCATCCCTGGCCTGGGGGCTCTCCCTGACTCCTGCAGGGAGATGGAGCCGCTTCCAAAGGCTCTGCTGACCCCTCCCTGGCAGCCTGGGCATGGAGCAAGGGCAGGTGGAGGTGAGCATCTGTGGCTCCTGTGCCTCGCAGCTGCCCTGCACTCAAAGCTTTGTTCTCTGTCTTACAGCACTAAAAGACAAAATAAACAAGTCAGTCATGATTTCACTCTCCCGTGCGCCCGTATTTGCCTACAAGAAAAGCCCCCGAAAGCCACAAGGTTTCCTTTTTATTTACCTCTTTTATCTTTGCTTATTTTCTCTGGTGAAAAGTAACCCAACCTTGGCTCGGTATAAACCCAGGCAGAAACAAAAACCCTCTTGAATTCCTCTTCATTATAAATGGATTGTCAATGTGTTAAATAAATCAGTGAAAATGGAAATCCAAAAATAAATAGCCATCCTGCTGTTGCTATGACAACTCAAATTTTTTACCTGGACAGAGATTTTCTGTTTCACAGTTCGTAATCACCGAAAAGGAGGGTCACATTTATTTTTTTTTTTAATCCTGGCACATTTCACCACCTACCCCCCAAGATAAAAAAAAAAAAGGGGGGATTATTTTTGGTTACTTTTTAGCAAATGAGGGGAAGATCAAAGAGAGGAGCTATTTTTCACTGCAGACAGGAGAAAGGAGACACATTCCATTTACAACAACAGAGCTCAGAGCATCGACCCAGCCCAGAAAGGACAGAGAGCACGAAAAATTACAGCAGGATTTCAAGGCTTTCATGTGGCCCTGCCATGCAAAAGGCAGGGCATGTGTAGAGAAAGATTAACACATCTTAAAAATGTATTTTGGCTCCTATATTGAGGCAGTTTTACCACAAGAAAAAGCAACATCACCTCAGAACAGCAGTAAATACCCTGTGCTGCTGTTGATGTCAGTGAAACGTGTGTTTAAATGACCCAGACTGCAAAATAAATGCACTGCCCGCTCCTTAAAATGGGAGAAATCAACCCAATTCCACCAAAATCCAGGAGGGAAAGCTCAAAGCACTGAAAAATCCCATTTTGCAGTGGAATTATCTCCAGGTTCTACCCCACATGTGATGGTGAGGAACGCTCTGGGGTGGGAGATTGAGGGGAATTCACCAAGAGCCACCCCAGGCGTCACCTGGGACTCCCTGGCCCAGCCCAGCAAAGTCACACCAAGGTCTTTTATTCCATTTTACCTGCTTTAAATAATCTACTTGGGATCTGCTCGTCTGGAGCCTGGTGGGTGGATGATTCACAGATCAGAGAACACCTTCATCTCTTGGCTGGCAGACAGGCAAGAAGCCTTTCCTTCACCCCAAGAGGTAACAAAAAAAAAAAAAAAACCAACCCCAGCCAAAAAATACTTTAAAAGTTCAGAAATTCAAAAAGGCAGCAACAAAAACTCCACTTGAAAATAGCATCCCTTTGGTTTGGTTTCCATTGGCCAATTTCTTTGTTAAACAGGATGAATTTTCCAAACAACAGTGTTGACCAAAAGATTTTCTTCAGGCTGAAACTTAGTGTCTTGTTCAAAAAAACAACAAACAAAAAATAAGCCCCAAAAACCAAACACAAATAAACAAACAAACCCCAAAACGTTCAGAGTTGGGGGTAAGGAGGAAGCAGCACAGAAGGAAAACACTCCCAGTGAAGAATCTCCACAAATCAGTCTTTTCCACAAAAAGATACCTTTTGTCACAAAATGTCTTGACTTGCATTCAATGCAATGAATTAATCTGGGTTAAAATCCAGCCTAATGGCAACAAAATGCTAAATACACCCCAAATCAGACAACCCAGTGACCAATTCTCATGGGATCATACCCAACATCTCAGGCCAGGCTGAAGAGCTTTTGCAATTCAACATAGTTTTGTTATTAATGTGTGTTCCTCCCGGCCTGCACCCAGCTCCTGGGGTTTTTATGGCTCTGCACACACACATATGCACACACACAGGGATTGGGAAAGTGCTCCAAACAAATCTGGGTGTTTGCATCCTGCCTTGCCCGAAAAGCAAAGCAGACTGTTCAAGCAGCAGCCGCTGAAAGCAAGCATTCAATTCTCCTCAGAGGCTCGTTTTCCTCTAAATGGGCCTCTCAGACTCAGTGACAACTCTTAGCTGCCTGAGAAAAAAAAAAAAAAAAAAAAAAGAAAAAAAAAAAAAGGAAGAAAAAAAAAAAAGAACCTATTTTCCAGTGCAAAGTAATCCCTGCTCCATTGCCATGGCACCAGACATCCGTCTCTTTCTTTCATTGACCAGACGAGGTCCTCCTCAGCCTCTAGCTCCGTTTTTTTTTAAAAAAAAAAAAA
>VZRS01006682.1:51802-76404 GCA_013398055.1 Ifrita kowaldi
GAATTTTTTTTTTTGTTCATATGTGTGTGTGTGTGTGTGTGTGTGCTCCTGAATTTGTTTCCTTGGTAGGAAAAGGAGTCATTAAAGTATTAGTTGGGGTTGATTGATTCTTCGGGGAGAGGAGAGGGGTTTGTGGGGCTTTGTCATGATCTCAAAACAGAGGCTCTTCACCGTGGTGCAAGGTTGAAACAAGAAAAGGAAGATGCAGCTCGCCCCTTGGAAAGCCAACCAGCCCCGTTTGCAGGCTGGGAGTTGAATCCCTTCCAAAAAAACTCTGGGATTTCTTCAAGGCATTGTGAGCATCCGTGAAATAAAAGGAGGAGGACAATGTAATCTCTTTTTGCTTTTAACTTCAGAGCAGTTTACATGATTCTGCCATGGCTGAGAAGCTGCCTGCAGACTGCAGCAAAATATCAAAGGAGGAGAAAAAAACAAAACAAAAAGCAGTAAATGAGACAGATTAAAATGGACAAAAAACTAGAGAAAAACAATAAAAAATAAATATATACTTATAAATACACACTCAAATACAAAGCAGTGCTGAAAATCATACAGAGGTTACCAAAACCACCTTAACTCTGCCCCTTGGTTTTTTTTAACACCCTCCTATCCTCTCCTGCTTCCCAAGCTAAGGAAAGCCAACCCAATTCCAGCTTTTTGGGGTGAACACGGGGGTACAGAAGTGCTGGGTGATGACTCAGCATCTGTTGCTTTCTTTCCTTATTGCATTGGGTCGGTTTAAAAGAATCCCTGCCTGTGGGAGGCTGGAATTCTCTCCGTGTGGGATGGGGGATGTTGCAGGTGCCTGGGTTTTTTTGGGAATGATTCAGCACCTTGGCAGGATGTGGCTCTTGGGTGGCTGGAAAACGTGTGCAGCACACGTGCAGCTCTGATTTCTTCGTCAGGGGAAGAGAACCTGACGGGTTTTGTAGGGAAAACAAAGGAAATTTTCCCTCGCGCAGAGGGAAACACCTTTAGTGCAGTTTCTGCAGCTCCTTCCTAATGAACAATCCCAAATACCCACCCCATCCCTCCGACAGGAGCCCTGACAGGACAGATAGGTCTGAGCTGCCTAATGCCACGCTTCACCTTTGCATTTTATAAAAAATCCATTTCCAGAGGCCGGGGCAGGAGGAGGGAGCAGGGAGAGGGGACCAACGGAGGCGCAGGGCACACCCTGGGCTGCGCTGCCCACGGAGCACGCGCCTCCAGCGCGCTCCCAGCCCCAAACTGATTCCCCCTGGCTCCTGCAGTCTGATCAATTCTGCGTTCAGCGCAGAGCCAGAGTGAATTTATTACTCCTCAGGAAGTTCCCAGCAGAAAGGGAGCTGCATCCACGGGGGTTGCAGCAGTTTTGGACTCGTCCCTTCCCACGCTGCTTCCCCAGAAGGTGTCGGGTGCCTGATTTCAGAGCAGCGGGTCCAGCTCTGAGGGTGACACGAGTGCTCCTGGCACGGTGGCATTTCCCAGAGGCACCGTTTGGCCCAGATTTCGACATTTCGATTGCTGGGCACAGCAAAGGGAAGGGAGAAGGAGAAGCAGAGGGGTGAGGCGACTTCAAACACGCTCATGACATCATCTCACCACCCTGAGTCCAAACCATTTATCAGCCTGTGGCTGATTCCTCCCAGCCGAGGCCAAGAGGACACTGTTGGGGGGACATAGTTCCCCTGCAGAGTTGTGGATGTTTCAGCAGTCACACCTCTCAAAACTCATCTCCCACTGCCTTAAGGAAAACGTGTCTCCCCCAGTTGACACAAATGTGAAACCAACTCCTGTCTGACACCTCCCCGAGCGACAGGAGCACGCACAGAGCCAGGAGAACCCTCCCTCCATCTCCATTCCAGGGTCAGCATTTCCTACAGCCCCGGCAAACAGAGGACACTTTTCTATTCCAGGAGAATCTGGGCTCTAGGAAGATTCCCTGGCTCGCTTTATACTCAGCAGTGGGTCCAACATCCACACTCAATCTCTTGCACCAGGAATTGGAGTAAACTGAGCCCAGAAAGGACAAAAGAAGAGAGAAAACTCTTCATCCCACCATTCTCCCTGGAAAGGATGGGTCGCAGTAAGGGAATGCTGCTTCCTCAGGCTGGGAAGGGAGGGAATGATGTGATCTCTCTTTGCTTTTAGCTCTCTCTTCCATCCAACCCCAGTTTGCCATTTAACACCTTCCCCTGAATATTTTCCTGCCTCCTCTAAAACATCTGGGGAGAGGTTCTGAACTCCGGCGTGGTTCCTGCTGCAAGGAGGAAGGGAGTACGATGGAGCAAGATGGCAAACGTTGGACAATTAGTCAGGAACACGTTTCTGATCAGACTCGGTTTCTGGAAGATGGAGCTGGGACATGGATATAAATTTGGCTTTGAAATTGCTTTGAAATAAAATCTCTTTTCCTCCACCCAGAAAAATACTGCGAAATTCCAGCCCAGAGGTTCCAAACCTGATCTCCCATCTCACTTCCTCCTGCCACGCTCCATCATGGATTTGCTCTTTGCAAGCAGGACCATCCACAGCACCTGATGGGAGTTCTTTTCTCATCTCTTTTCTACTCCTGCCTCACACAGCCCCTCCTGAGGGTACCCTGGGGGGGCTGCCGCTGAAGCTGCCTCTTCCCCACCAGGATTTTTAGATGAATAAAACGTAAAGCACGACCAAACCACACGGGCAGCGTTTCCCACTGCTCACCCTGACCTCTCCCAGGCACAAACCAGTCCCCCCCAGCTGCTAAAAATAGAGTCAGGTCAGATATAGCTGGGATGAGCTTCACCCAGAGCACATCTTACACCAGGCTGAATCCAAAACACAGCAAGGTCGCATCCTGCCCCGTCATTGCAAACAGCTCCTTCAACCAGCAAGATGGAAAATGATCGGATTTGCCCAAATCCCATTGTCTGGGCTCGTCTCCACTTCCCTCCGTATCCAATTCCACAGACAACCAGAAGAGGGGGATCACATACAGGACTGGCCAAAAGGTGACTTTAGCACCAGGAGCAGTTTTCCTTTAACAGATTTTTTTATTAATTTAAATTTGCCCTTTCCCCACTCCAATTCCCACTGGTGACAAGGGGGGGGGAAAAAAATCCCCTCCTCTCCAAGAATCCCATGTGAGCAAAGCTGCAGTCAGTGAGGCGAGGTGGTAACAGAGTAATTTATGGTGGTTTTAGGAGGAAAATTGTGGGTTTAAGTGAAACCACACTAAATGAAAAAGAAAAAACAAATGTAGCTCCTGAGAAAAAGTAATACTGGACCAAAAAGGAATAATAATGGAAAATAATGGGCCTCAAAGCAGCTCTTGTGGGCCTGATTCAGATTCCATGAGTAAAGTTCCAATAAAGTAGCAAAATGCTGACCAACAGCCTGGCTGGGGGGGCTGGCACAGAAATCCCATCCATTCTTCTTTTTCTTCATTTTGGGGAGAGAAAAGGCAACGCAGCACACAGAAAGAACTGGGCAGAAACTTTCCCAGTCCCTCCTCATGTGGGGGACAACCCAGTCCTTGCACTGGCCTGGATTTCACTTACCCCACAAGGAGCAAAAGTCTTAAATTATACTGCTAGAACCAAAATCCTGGAATTCCAGGGAAAACCTTGAACTCTGAAGTCATTAGGAGACAATTAAGAATTTATCAGCTTTCCCTGCCCCAGGCTGCAGCCTCACAATTCATCCTTCCCTCTCTGCTGCCCAGCACCTGCCCCTACACCCATTTTCTTCACCCAGACATTCCAGGACACCCTGCAGCTGCCAGATCCCTGCTTTTCCAGCATCCCCAAATTCTCACTTGTAGCAGTGCACCCCTCCACACCCTAAAGGCCCCCAAAGCACTGCAATCCCCGACTTACAGGGATTTGCCTTTTTGGATTTGAATGCTGAATTCAGCAGATTCTGGCACCAGAGAGAAGTGGATCAGGCACCCAAATCCTCTAGGCTGCCACACAAATCCTTGTCATTGTCCCTAAATTTTCCCCCATCCCTTCTGGCAGGTTGATGCAATGCATTACCATGCAGCAAATAGAAAAAAAAATCCCCCCCCAAACCCCAATTTATTTAGATGTTGTGGGCCAGATTTGCATCAAAACCGAGGGGGGATTGATGCTGGTTTAGCCAAGGTGGGACCCAGGTGTTGCCCAAGAAACGCTACGAAAAAAATTAAATCTATTTTCCCTGGCTTACTTTCACAGAAGAAAGAAACCAGCTTCAGAAATAATCCAGCCAGACCCCTGGGGAGAAGGAGGAGGAATAAAAAAAAAAAAAAAAAAGAAAGAAAAAACAAAAAAGCCAAAGCAAAGCAGGCTCCTTCTGGTGTTCCCAGACTGGGGGAAGGAGGGGGGAGAGTCTGGCTGGGAAGGGCCGGGCCCCGGGACCCCGGGCGGGATGGGGCACACCCGCTAACCCCGGACAATCGGATGAGCAATCTTTGTCAGGAACAAAAGACATCTGCTGAGTAAAACAGGAATTGACTGGGAGCAAGGACAAAGCCGGGCAGCATCACATGACGGGCCGGGCTGCTCCGGCAGGATGCCAGGGTCAACGGCAGCTCCTGCGCCCGACCACTCGGGAGGGATCGATAATGCTAAAGAACCCCGCGTGCTCCTTCCCCATGAAGCAAATCGCTGCAAATGCGGTTAAAGCGGGTTCGGGCTGATTGAAACCCCCCGTGTGACACCTCGGCAGCGGCTCCCCAGCTTCCCGCAGCTGCGGGAAAGGGCTGTGCCAGCCTGGTCCAGGCACGGCGCAGGCTGGAGCAGGGATGGGCGCGATCCGGCTTTTGTTGGAGAGCGAAAAATGGGAGGAGAGCAAGGAGAGCCCGGGTTTTGGGAAGCACACACAGGGAGCGCCCACGCAGAGAGGCTGTTTGATAACAAACCCCACTTCCCAAAACACCCCCTCAGCATTACAGCCTATTCCAGCTCCTAAATGTGCATTTCTCATTGTGCACTCATCCCCACCCCAATTATCCATCAAGAACCAGGGACAAGCCAGATGCTGGAAGCACGAACGGCTGTGCCGTGAGGAATTTGAGCCTAAAATTCAGAAGGCTCCTCCTCTGAGTCCCTAAAATGCCACCGTGCCTTGTTTATCCTTTTTCAGGCCACCTCTCCCCACCGTGCCTCAGCTCCCCTTTTGTGAGACAGGATTTGTGCATCCTGTGAGAGGAATACACCTGCAAAATAGGACAGCCCCTGATATCCCAGTAAATAGGCCAGGCAAGAACCTACATTTCCATGAGAAGAATTGGTTTAACCCAATTATTAATACACCATTTACTCAGAATTAACTGCAACTGAAAAGCATCAAACTCCTAATAAGTGATATTTCAACAGGTCCTTCTCTTTCTTCAGGACAGACTTGGCCTGGGGAGGGTTTTACATCATCTTCACACAAAAGGGTTCAGTTATTTCAACCTCTCATCCCAAACTGGCAGGTGAGAGCGTTATCTTTTGGGATGATAATCGGGATAAGAACAAATCTCCCCTCCTTATTTCAGATTCAGAGTCAGATCATGCCCCTCAGCTCCTCCCTTTGTAACCTGTGTGACCACCTGTACTCCAGCACATCATGGAAAAAAAAAACAAACCAATTCTTTTCCCCACCAAAAAAAAAACTCACAAAGATGTGGAAAGGTTCCCTGCCCTTTGGAAACATTCTAAAATTCATTATGTTTCGTACTTTGTCATTTTCTGAACTAGATTTTCCTCCTAAAAAACACTTGCTCCAGTTGCAAAAATCAACAAAAATATCAAAAAGCTTCATTTTCTACTTTTTAACTCCACATCTTTCATTCCTAAAGACTCCTATGTGCATCTTTCTGTGCATGCTCAACTGTTCAGTCCATCCTGACAATTCCTGGAATGATAACATGGATTTCACTGTTAGATGGCACAGCACTATAGGGAAAACAACCATTGGAAATCCATCAATGAACTCCAACCAATTCAGCCCAAGGAATCCAGGAAAGGGAGGCAATGCAGAGGGAGGCACAACTCAGCAATCCCCATCTAAGGAATTAAACGAATAAAAGCAATCTGAAGCACAGAGGAACAAAATAGCAGAGCACACATTGCCACTTCCCCTGGCATCTCCCTCTCTCAATCATCTAAATGGTTCATTTAACCTGTTCCTAAGTGCCCCTGTGGAAAAAAAAAATGCAAATTTTCATCCAAGCGAAAATGACTCATCACTTAAGCAGGAGGATCTTCACCCAAGTCAGCAAAGACAGGAAAAGTGAAATTAGGGATGTAGATAAGCCATAAAGCCACCAGCAAAGCTGAGTCTACATCAAAGAGCGGCAGAGAAAACCCAGCTTAAATATGGTCACGAGTGCCAGAGAGTCATGTCTTGGCCTGAAAGATTCCACACTCCAACACCAAACCATCGCCAAGCCCAGATTTCTGTGACCTGCAGCAAAATCCCTCCCGTGGGAGCCGGGGTGCGTGGGATGGATAAGGAAGGGAGTGTTGGGATTTCCCCCATTTGATTTCCTGCTTCCCCATCCCTGACTGGTTTGGGTTGGAAGGGACCTTAAATCTTTTAAACCTCACCTCATCCCACCCCTGCCATGAGCAGGGACACCTCCCACTGTCCCAGGCTGCTCCAGCCTGGCCCTGGGCATTTCCAGGGATGGGAAATACCACAGCCAGCCTTGGTCATGCATCCACATTTCTCTGTCCTACAAGCAGCTAAAATCCAGGGCTTTTTGGCTGGAGAAAGGCAGATGAAAGCTGCTTTCCACTCCAGACATAATAAAGCACAAAACACCACGCAGAGGCTTTTAGAGAGCCAAGAGAAGAGAAGGAATTAGGAAATCCAACACCAAAGTGGCCCCAGCAGCACTCGGAGCTGACTGAAGCATTTCAGGCGGAGCAGGCCCGAGCACAGATATTATTGTTATTATTTATTACATAACACCCCTGATTGCTGCATTTTCACTTCACCCACAGCCTCCTCCTGGAGCACTCACACTGTCACTCTGTCCCCGTGCTGGCCTAGTTTCCCAGCTTTCTTCTATCCAGGTAAATATAGAGGCCCCATCTCGGAGGCAGCTGAGTACCCATTACACCCCGCTGTTTCTCCCTCGCACTTATCCTATTATGCCATTACAGCTGCTGTAGGGTCGGGTGTTTTCTATTTAGTGACATAATATTGAGGGCCCAATTCCCCCTCCCCTGTCCCCAACACATGAGGAGTGCTGCTAAAGAGCCCTTCAGGTGGCAGCAGGCAGGGCCACAAATGGTCAGGCTGCTGTCACCAACAGGATCCAGGATCTGCTCCTTCCCACAGATGCTGCAGTGCCTCCCATTTATCCAGGAATTACCTGGATATGGGAAATATAAATTACCTGGGTGGGGAAATATAAAAAGGCAGCGCCGACCCAAAATAACAACCGCAGCAAATAAAGGCGCTTCAAACGTGCAAACAGAGACAAGCTGGAGGCCTAGCAGGATGGATAACCCCTCTCTCTGCCTCTTAAGCAGAGGGAAATGTCATTTCAGGGCTTGTTTTCTCAGCTCTTCCCACCTCCTGCAGCTGCAGGTACCTGAGCCCTGAGCAGCAACGTGGGAAGTGAGCAGTGCCAGGGTAGAGGGGTCTTTCCCTTCCCCCGGGCTCTTTGTGCAGGGGAATTTTGGTGACTTTTTGTCCTTAAAATCTTCACTGATATTTTTGTTCCTGGAGAAAAGTCATAGTGTCTCATGGATGTTCTGCTGTGGTCACTGGGTCCAGCAGGAGCTTCTTGTGCCACTTTGAGCCACTGACCTTGGGCACCTGAAGCTGGGATAAAATCCCAATTTACAGCCAGCTCAGGGCACTGTGGATGGAGAGAGCTTGTCAGGAGGAGCTCCCAACCAAATTAAAACAGGACAATGGGGCAGAAGGACTGGGCAGACACCTAGGAGCTGAGACAGGGAAGGCTCCAGCCTTTCACCTCTGCCTGAACAAAACACACCACAGGGAATGAACGGGACCTGCAAAATGATCCCACAGCCCCTGGGACCCATCCCATAACTATCCAAAGCTTTTTATTTCTATTCCTACACGTGTAGAAGGCACCAGGCACAGCCAGGGGGTGATTTACTCAACCAGGGGTGATTTACTCAGCCAGGGGGTGATTTACTCAGCTCAGCATCAGCAAAGAGTGAAAGACTTTGAAAGCCATGGGAATTAACTGCCTCCAAATAATGCCATCTTCTGAGCTGGAGCATTGTGTTATTTTTAAGGACAGGTTCCTGAATCTCTTTTCCACATTGCTGCTTTCAGGAATTCACCTGTGGCCACAGAGAAGGGACACTGCAGTGCCACCACATCCAGATCCCAACTGCTCTAATCCCAACCCTTGGCAACAAGTGCAGAGCTCCTGGATCAATGCTGAGACCTTGGCCAAGGAATAACAAACACATTTCTACCCTACTTTAAGCCATAAAATAACTGCAAAATAGCTTAATTATCAATTAGCTAGGGCTTTTGTCAAAATCTTCGTTTTTTTAAATAAGAATGTTAATTGTATCCTAAATATTATGTTGCATCTAGATCTCCTGTTCTGGTTACCAGAGCAAAGGAAGAGATATTCAAGTTGATGAAGAGCAAATTCTGCTTTTTTGGTTCCTTCTCCAACTTGAAAACCAGGCTGCACTAATTTATAAATGAATCAACAAGGCTAATTCTTAATTCTGGAGAATATGGAAGATCCTGAGCCAAGAGCAACCAGAGGAGCATGAGAAGGAACTAAAGGGGAAGGGAGGATATTCGTGGTACTCAGGGGCTTTTGCTCAAATCAGCCCCATCCCTGAGCTCACTGCACTCACTGAGCTCAATAAAATAATAAGAAAGTCCTTCAGCATTTCAGTTCAGTGTTAAGTGACTGACCCCCATCTGTTGGGGCCACACCAACTCAGGGGACAGGCTGAGGTATTCCTGAAGCTCCTCCCATGAGTGCTCCCTCCGACCAAACCCAAATGTGACTCAACTCTCGAGGAAAACTCAATAGGAAATGAAAGCTGTTGACCTGACAGGGCCTTTCCTGGCACAGCTCAGACAGGCTGGGAGCAACAGTGATGCAAAACCCGGGATCACTTTGCTGAGAAGAATTACCAGGAGTTTGGAGAGTTTTAAAATAACGGGGTTACACCAGGGAGCTCCCTTTGCACCGTTTAGGGGCTGAGTTCTGCCAGCAGCTTCTTGTTTGGGGTGAAAACCCCAATGTCAGTAAGTCAAGGCAGGATAATCCACATGTCGGGAAGAGTTTGACCCAAAAATCCATTGGAGCTCCCCAAAAGACTCCCACCAGCTTGCTGGCTGTTGAATCAGCTTCCAGTCCAGGATCCAGCCTCATTAATTTTCCCCACAAACTATTTCATTTTATTTAAACATCCCAGCTTAAATTGCACCTGACAGAGATCCTGACACAAATTTCCTCATCTGTGCTTCTGGTTTGCACATACTGCCAGTGTCTGTCAGTCTTTTCCTAAAGCCAGAATCACTCCCCAAGCTTTGGACCTCACTGAAATCCATACCGAAATCACCAAGAACAGATTCACAACCTACAGTAATTCCACAATTTTCCATAAAATCCTACATTGCTTTGCAGCCACTGTAATATCCCTGTTCTGGAGTCTGTGGTGAAGCATCCCACTGGACTGAACTGAAGTTACAGTGGGGGACAAAGCAGCAAGAGATGAGAATTTGGGTTATTGTTTCTATTCCTTGTGTAATAAAGCCAGTGAGCGTCATAATCAATGCCCATCTTTAGGGTGGATTAGTTCATGAAGATGCCTGAAGTCACCTCCTCTTAAAATCGGCCTGGAATGTCACAGAAATGAAATTATTTTAGTAGTTNTGTCTGCAGTGAGGGCCCAGAACCGGCCACAGCGCTCGCGGTGTGACCTCACAGAGGGACAGTGCCCTCCCTGCTCAGCACTGCTCCAGGGACAGAGCTAATTAACCTGGCACAATTAACCTCTGCATCCACACCAGTCCTGCTCCGAGCATCCCAACCAACCCATTTCCAGTTTGTTCTCACCACCTCAGAGCCCCCCAGTCAGTGGGGCTGAGCTCAGGGGCCAGACCCAGCTCACCAGGCAGCAAATCTGCTCCCTGGGGAGGCTGGAGGAGAGACAGGCCATGAATTCCTGTTTCCCTGCAGGAAAGGGCAGGACCCAGCTCAGCAGCACTGCCAGGAAAGGGGACACACATCAGGCACATTCCAGTGCGTCCCACAACCAGCTGAACTCACATGGAGCTTCTGTGACTTCAGCTGGACCTTCCACACCAGCACTGACACGTGTGGCAGGAGTATTGGTGAGATTATGGCTGAATCAGAGAGCAAATATTTATTTATATGGAGAAATACATATTGATTACATAGATAAAAATAGATATATTTGATAGATATACAATTATAATACAGAATATTATGCGTGGTAAATACATATTTTTTCCAAATCAGCTCAGCCAGCCCACAAATGATCTGTACATCGAGGGAAAGCTCAGCCTGGCATTCTGTTTCAAATTAAAAGCAGCCATGCTGCAATTAATCACAGCCTGCTTGATGAAGCACACATTGAAAGGACAACAAGAATTCTGGGAAGCTCAGCCTGTCATCTGCAGCCACAACAGGTTGAGTTTAAACTTCGGGACAACGAGGGTTTGTCACCCAGCCCCTGGTCTGAGCTGCTCTGAACACTCTCCCCAAACCAGATGGCCCAAAAGATCCCAAAAGATCCCAAAAGATCATTTACAAAGGTTTTGATTTCTCTATCACTTCATGGAACACAAAATTAAACAACATCCACCAACCACTGGCTTTGAACACTAAACTCCAGCTACTTCTATTTCCCATGATTTTATTAATTACTGAATTCAACTATAAGATGGATTAATTACTGCCTTCCATCTGATTCCTTCCATTCTCTGTCTCCTCATTCCATTTTCCCCTTTACACCCACTTCACCTACAAAAATTGAGTCACCCCTGGAAAGTTTACAAAGCTCTGGGATCATCTTAAATCACGTGAGATGACACACAAGCATTCGTGCTTCTGCCAGCAATTTTGAAAACTTCAGCAAAACTGAACTCTTTCTCCTTTTCTTCGCAAGAAGGTATTAAAAAAACCTCTCCCAGGATTTAACTCACTGAGCTATTACGGTTTTCAGTAGAAAAATGTCTTAGTGAAAAGCTCCTCATCAGCTTTTGCTTTAAATTAAGGGCTTAGATTTTATCTGAGACTGAATCCACTGCTAAACACTGGCAGATCTTTTCTCCTTGCTCACAGCTTCTACAGGTGTAAAATAGAAATTAAAAAAAATAATAAAAGGGTTATAAATATATTCTAAGGGCAGCTCTTAAAATGAAGAAATGTTCCATGATCCAGACCTGTTTCCTAAAGTTCCTAAAGCCTCAGAGGGGTGATATTTGCACAGTGGAATTCTCCCAGAAAGCCAAATCCGAGCATTTTGCACCAAGAAGCAGAGGCTGAACAGCCAAGATTGAGTTGCCTGATTTCTACAAGTCACAAATAAACAAAAAAGACAACCTGACAGATGTAATCTCATTTTGGGATCCCTTCTTCCCCATCACTGTGTGTGGAGAGAGAGCAATAATCCCACCAGCCACAAAACTGGGCAGAAGGCATTTTCTGCAGCTCCAGATGTTGGGATTTTAGGAGGAATGGCTAAAATAGATCAGGCAAAAGAAAGTTTGGGGAAATTTCTTCCCGGAGGAGCCACAAAACCTACAGCTTGTCCTATAGGATCTACACCAGAGAGTCTATGAGACATTCAGGGTTTGGTAGAACGTTTCTTCTACCTGATATTCTCATATCTGTATCATTATTGTTACTATTATTATTGTTATTAGATGTTGCCCAATAATTCAAAGAGGGAACACCAGCAGTAACTAGAAAGAAAGCAATCCTACTAAAATATAATCTATGCAAATAGAAAAACGCATATTTATCAAACAGGAGGACAGCAGCAGTGTGACATTTGCAGATTTCAGGACTTTTGAATACAGGAATGCTGTCCAAAGAGGGAAAAAAGAGAATTATTTAATGAGCTCTGTGACTCCACCCAAGGTTCTGAGGCAAATCAAGTGGGAAAGGACCTCAGGAGGTCTCTGGTGCAACCTCCTGCCATCAAACCAAAGTATTTGGGGTTTTATCCCAATCCTCACCCACCCTGAGGATTCCAGCAAGAGAGTATCCTCCACTGGTGCTCATGGAATCACTGAAAAAGGAAAGAACCTTAAAAACCATCTAATGCCAGGGTCACCTCCCTCCAGAGCAGCTGCTCTGGGTCATCACCACCAGCATTTGATTTTCCCTCCCCACTCCTGAATTTTAAAACCAACTGGGTGGTTTTTTCTGAGCTGCAGCTTGCACCTGAAGCAATTTAATTTTTTGTTTTAATCACCCATCATTTAGACAGAATTCACACAGGCATCCCAAGAATAACCAAAAATCACTTGACAGGATGCCTTAACTCAAGCTTATTTCACAACAAAACCAGGAATGAGGAGAAAGAACCATGGTTACAGTGAAAATACCACAGAGTTCATTCAGAGCTGCCTCATCTCTGCACAGCCCTGACAAATATCCAGATATTTGAGAAGAATAACTCATTTCATGTGGTCAATACTGAAGAAAGGAGGTGTTAGGGGGGATTTGCATATTGAAAAGGTGGTGACTTGGCAGAAAACTGGCAGCATTTTCTATGCACAGGCAGGAATATGAACCAGAGATGGAAATCAGGGTGGTTATCAACAGCAGAATGGGGGGAGAGAACCAGAAACAAAGCCTGGGGTGAATTCTGGAGGAAGAAGAACATGACTTGCACTGGTTTGTTGCTCTGCCAGCACTTAGAGACAGCGCTGGCACGTTCCTCAGGGCCTTGGGTCCCACCTGTGGTCAGGGCTCCCTCTGCTAATCCTACCCTGGATATTATTTGTAACTTCTCAATCTCCTTCCTCTGTGGGTTTGCCACAAGCACCAGGAGGAAGCTGGACAAGATAATGAAAAGCTGTGAAGGATGGAAAAACTACNGCAAGAAGGTATTAAAAAAACCTCTCCCAGGATTTAACTCACTGAGCTATTACGGTTTTCAGTAGAAAAATGTCTTAGTGAAAAGCTCCTCATCAGCTTTTGCTTTAAATTAAGGGCTTAGATTTTATCTGAGACTGAATCCACTGCTAAACACTGGCAGATCTTTTCTCCTTGCTCACAGCTTCTACAGGTGTAAAATAGAAATTAAAAAAAATAATAAAAGGGTTATAAATATATTCTAAGGGCAGCTCTTAAAATGAAGAAATGTTCCATGATCCAGACCTGTTTCCTAAAGTTCCTAAAGCCTCAGAGGGGTGATATTTGCACAGTGGAATTCTCCCAGAAAGCCAAATCCGAGCATTTTGCACCAAGAAGCAGAGGCTGAACAGCCAAGATTGAGTTGCCTGATTTCTACAAGTCACAAATAAACAAAAAAGACAACCTGACAGATGTAATCTCATTTTGGGATCCCTTCTTCCCCATCACTGTGTGTGGAGAGAGAGCAATAATCCCACCAGCCACAAAACTGGGCAGAAGGCATTTTCTGCAGCTCCAGATGTTGGGATTTTAGGAGGAATGGCTAAAATAGATCAGGCAAAAGAAAGTTTGGGGAAATTTCTTCCCGGAGGAGCCACAAAACCTACAGCTTGTCCTATAGGATCTACACCAGAGAGTCTATGAGACATTCAGGGTTTGGTAGAACGTTTCTTCTACCTGATATTCTCATATCTGTATCATTATTGTTACTATTATTATTGTGGGGACAAAGCAGAGAGAGATGAGAATTCGGGTTATTGTTTCTATTCCTTGTGTAATAAAGCCAGTGAGCGTCATAATCAATGCCCATCTTTAGGGTGGATTAGTTCATGAAGATGCCTGAAGTCACCTCCTCTTAAAATCGGCCTGGAATGTCACAGAAATGAAATTATTTTAGTAGTTCATAAGCTTTTTATCTCCAAGTGTGCAGCCCGGGGCATTTTATTTTGTTGGTTTGTCACAGCTGCCTTGTCCGGCTGTCCCAGAGCTGCTCCCAGGACCTCTGCAGTTAAACCAACCATTCCTTCCAGCCTGAGCTGCAGCTTCCAAGTCTAAGAGCCAGGACAGAGCCAGTTCCTCTGGGATTTGGCCACTCCAGTGATGCACAGAATCATTTAGGCTGGAAAAGGCCTCCAAGATCATCAAATCCAAGCTGTGCCCAATCCCCACGTTGTCCCCAGCCCTGAGTGCCACCTCCAGGCCTTCCTTGGACACCTCCAGGGATGGGGACTCCAAACCTCCCTGGGCAGCCCCTTCCAGTGTTTAACAACCCTTTCCATGAGGAAATTCCTGCTGGTGTCCACCCTGCCCCTCCCCTGGCCCAGCCTGAGGCCGTTCCCTCTCCTCCTGTCCCTGTTCCCTGCGAGCAGAGCCCGACCCCCCCCAGCTGCCCCCTCCTGTCAGGGAGTTGTGCAGAGCCACAAGGTCCCCCCTGAGCCTCCTTTTCTCCAGGCTGAGCCCCTTTCCCAGCTCCCTCAGCCTCTCCTGGGGCTCCAGCCCCTTCCCTGGATGCACTCCGGCCCCTCCATGTCCTGTCTGCAGTGAGGGCCCAGAACCGGCCACAGCGCTCGCGGTGTGACCTCACAGAGGGACAGTGCCCTCCCTGCTCAGCACTGCTCCAGGGACAGAGCTAATTAACCTGGCACAATTAACCTCTGCATCCACACCAGTCCTGCTCCGAGCATCCCAACCAACCCATTTCCAGTTTGTTCTCACCACCTCAGAGCCCCCCAGTCAGTGGGGCTGAGCTCAGGGGCCAGACCCAGCTCACCAGGCAGCAAATCTGCTCCCTGGGGAGGCTGGAGGAGAGACAGGCCATGAATTCCTGTTTCCCTGCAGGAAAGGGCAGGACCCAGCTCAGCAGCACTGCCAGGAAAGGGGACACACATCAGGCACATTCCAGTGCGTCCCACAACCAGCTGAACTCACATGGAGCTTCTGTGACTTCAGCTGGACCTTCCACACCAGCACTGACACGTGTGGCAGGAGTATTGGTGAGATTATGGCTGAATCAGAGAGCAAATATTTATTTATATGGAGAAATACATATTGATTACATAGATAAAAATAGATATATTTGATAGATATACAATTATAATACAGAATATTATGCGTGGTAAATACATATTTTTTCCAAATCAGCTCAGCCAGCCCACAAATGATCTGTACATCGAGGGAAAGCTCAGCCTGGCATTCTGTTTCAAATTAAAAGCAGCCATGCTGCAATTAATCACAGCCTGCTTGATGAAGCACACATTGAAAGGACAACAAGAATTCTGGGAAGCTCAGCCTGTCATCTGCAGCCACAACAGGTTGAGTTTAAACTTCGGGACAACGAGGGTTTGTCACCCAGCCCCTGGTCTGAGCTGCTCTGAACACTCTCCCCAAACCAGATGGCCCAAAAGATCCCAAAAGATCCCAAAAGATCATTTACAAAGGTTTTGATTTCTCTATCACTTCATGGAACACAAAATTAAACAACATCCACCAACCACTGGCTTTGAACACTAAACTCCAGCTACTTCTATTTCCCATGATTTTATTAATTACTGAATTCAACTATAAGATGGATTAATTACTGCCTTCCATCTGATTCCTTCCATTCTCTGTCTCCTCATTCCATTTTCCCCTTTACACCCACTTCACCTACAAAAATTGAGTCACCCCTGGAAAGTTTACAAAGCTCTGGGATCATCTTAAATCACGTGAGATGACACACAAGCATTCGTGCTTCTGCCAGCAATTTTGAAAACTTCAGCAAAACTGAACTCTTTCTCCTTTTCTTCGCAAGAAGGTATTAAAAAAACCTCTCCCAGGATTTAACTCACTGAGCTATTACGGTTTTCAGTAGAAAAATGTCTTAGTGAAAAGCTCCTCATCAGCTTTTGCTTTAAATTAAGGGCTTAGATTTTATCTGAGACTGAATCCACTGCTAAACACTGGCAGATCTTTTCTCCTTGCTCACAGCTTCTACAGGTGTAAAATAGAAATTAAAAAAAATAATAAAAGGGTTATAAATATATTCTAAGGGCAGCTCTTAAAATGAAGAAATGTTCCATGATCCAGACCTGTTTCCTAAAGTTCCTAAAGCCTCAGAGGGGTGATATTTGCACAGTGGAATTCTCCCAGAAAGCCAAATCCGAGCATTTTGCACCAAGAAGCAGAGGCTGAACAGCCAAGATTGAGTTGCCTGATTTCTACAAGTCACAAATAAACAAAAAAGACAACCTGACAGATGTAATCTCATTTTGGGATCCCTTCTTCCCCATCACTGTGTGTGGAGAGAGAGCAATAATCCCACCAGCCACAAAACTGGGCAGAAGGCATTTTCTGCAGCTCCAGATGTTGGGATTTTAGGAGGAATGGCTAAAATAGATCAGGCAAAAGAAAGTTTGGGGAAATTTCTTCCCGGAGGAGCCACAAAACCTACAGCTTGTCCTATAGGATCTACACCAGAGAGTCTATGAGACATTCAGGGTTTGGTAGAACGTTTCTTCTACCTGATATTCTCATATCTGTATCATTATTGTTACTATTATTATTGTTATTAGATGTTGCCCAATAATTCAAAGAGGGAACACCAGCAGTAACTAGAAAGAAAGCAATCCTACTAAAATATAATCTATGCAAATAGAAAAACGCATATTTATCAAACAGGAGGACAGCAGCAGTGTGACATTTGCAGATTTCAGGACTTTTGAATACAGGAATGCTGTCCAAAGAGGGAAAAAAGAGAATTATTTAATGAGCTCTGTGACTCCACCCAAGGTTCTGAGGCAAATCAAGTGGGAAAGGACCTCAGGAGGTCTCTGGTGCAACCTCCTGCCATCAAACCAAAGTATTTGGGGTTTTATCCCAATCCTCACCCACCCTGAGGATTCCAGCAAGAGAGTATCCTCCACTGGTGCTCATGGAATCACTGAAAAAGGAAAGAACCTTAAAAACCATCTAATGCCAGGGTCACCTCCCTCCAGAGCAGCTGCTCTGGGTCATCACCACCAGCATTTGATTTTCCCTCCCCACTCCTGAATTTTAAAACCAACTGGGTGGTTTTTTCTGAGCTGCAGCTTGCACCTGAAGCAATTTAATTTTTTGTTTTAATCACCCATCATTTAGACAGAATTCACACAGGCATCCCAAGAATAACCAAAAATCACTTGACAGGATGCCTTAACTCAAGCTTATTTCACAACAAAACCAGGAATGAGGAGAAAGAACCATGGTTACAGTGAAAATACCACAGAGTTCATTCAGAGCTGCCTCATCTCTGCACAGCCCTGACAAATATCCAGATATTTGAGAAGAATAACTCATTTCATGTGGTCAATACTGAAGAAAGGAGGTGTTAGGGGGGATTTGCATATTGAAAAGGTGGTGACTTGGCAGAAAACTGGCAGCATTTTCTATGCACAGGCAGGAATATGAACCAGAGATGGAAATCAGGGTGGTTATCAACAGCAGAATGGGGGGAGAGAACCAGAAACAAAGCCTGGGGTGAATTCTGGAGGAAGAAGAACATGACTTGCACTGGTTTGTTGCTCTGCCAGCACTTAGAGACAGCGCTGGCACGTTCCTCAGGGCCTTGGGTCCCACCTGTGGTCAGGGCTCCCTCTGCTAATCCTACCCTGGATATTATTTGTAACTTCTCAATCTCCTTCCTCTGTGGGTTTGCCACAAGCACCAGGAGGAAGCTGGACAAGATAATGAAAAGCTGTGAAGGATGGAAAAACTACCAACAGTGCAGAGCTTATTTTAACTTTGATAAAGGCCTGAGCAGGCCTCTTCACCTTGCAGAAATCATGGAATGCTTTAGGTTGGAAGGGACCCTGAAGCTCACCCCATCCCACGGGCAGGGACACCTTCCACCATCCCAGGCTGCTCCAGCCTGGCCTTGGACACTTCCAGGGATCCAGGGGCAGCCACAGCTGCTCTGGGCACCCTGTGCCAGGGCCTCCCCACCCTCCCAGCCAGGAATTCCTTCCCAATACCCCATCTAAAACTCTCTAAATGACTCTAAGTCCTTCAGCAATGGAAAAAGTAGACCAGGCCCTACAAGGTGACACCAGACACGGGTGTCCCTTCTCAAACCATGGACAAAAAATGTTGGAAAACCAAAGGAACAGGTGGAAACACAATCTGTGAAATTCCCTTTTTAAACCCATAACTCACACCCAGGTTGAGCCCTTTGTAGTCAAAGTAAATGTAAAGAAACAAAACAATGCCCACAATTTTCAGGACAGGCCCAACAGTTCCATGCCGACCACCCTGGCTCAGGAAAACACAATCCTGTCAATAAAAGTGGGAATTCCATGCACAGCTTGAAGAAAGCGATAGAGTAGATTGCAGGTGCACAAATAAAACTGAAGTTGTACCACAAATCGTTTTCCCACCCAAATCACCTTTTGGCAAAGGGAAACGATGCTCTGAAATGTGCATTAAGACAGATTTGAGCACACGAGGCACTTCTGACACAGCACCAAAACAGAGCAATTGATCCGAGTTAGAACAAAAGCAACAATCATCACAAAATTCTTTTTTCCCTTCCTTGCCAATATTGTCACATGGAAGTTTTCTGCTGTGCTCACTTTCAAAGTTCTGCTTTGGTTAAACTCTGGCACATGTTTTGAATAAAGAGGAGTGAAATCTGCCAGCACACAACTGCCTGAACCTCATGGAGGTCCAGCCCAAGCAGGACAGACTCCTGACATTCCCACACAAGAACTTCCACCTGCCTCTCCCCCTGCACCTGGAGCAACATCCACCTGATGCTGGGACAGCTCCCATCAGATCAGGGGCTGTCCCTGCACTCTCCCTGCATTCAGAACCTTTCCAGCACACAGAGCTCACCACAAATTTGCCCTGATTTCCTGAAAGCCAACAGCACCCCACCCATCAGGAGAACAACTGCCTGGCTGCTCTTTCACTCCACACTTCTCCCCCAGCTTCCCCTGCCTGAAGGAGTCTCTCCAAGCAGGCTTTTCCCAGAGGAAGATAAGAAGTTCTTTCATGCCTTATTTCAGACTCTTCCACTTCTAAAGAATCTCTTTTCTACCTGTCAAGCTTTGCTCCAGTCAAGTGCTAAATTCCATAAACAACAAAAGGAAACCAGTGACAATCCCCTGGGAAGGTGCTGCCCATGGCAGGCAGAGCCTACCTGGACACAAAATTCATTGCAGCAGTTTGGTTCTGGGGGTTTGAAAAACCCAAACAGCCTGGGAAGGCAGAGGGTTGCCTATTCAGTGATTTAAAGTGGTAACAGGACATGGATTTGGGATTAGCAAAAGGTTTCTAATCCAAGGGTTCAGCTTTTCCTGACACAACTCACCGGGGTAGCTCTTGTTGCATTTTGGACTCTCTAAACCCTCCACAGGTGTGCAGTGGCACACTGACCACTGGCAGGGTACAGGAACCCTCACGAACGCACCAAACTCTCATCCAATTTTAGTGAAATAAAACTTTACTGACGCAATTTCCGAGTGTGAGAACTTGTAAGGACTCACCAGTGAAGCTCCAAGCAGAGGAAATGGTACTTGCCTGAACCTCCAGGTGTGATGGAGCCTCTGGAGAGGTGAGATCCTCTTCTTGTGCCTTTCCTGGAGATTTCTGGCCCTGACTCCCAGCTCCAGAAGAATCCAGGTGATCCTTCTCTTGTTCATGAGTAATTCCCACTGAAGTTACTCCTGTGAGAGGAAAAAGAGAAAAAGAGAGAGATTTATTTCTTTGTAGAACAGACCTATAAGGGTTGCTCACTGAAATCCCACAAAGGTGAAATAGGTGCCTGGCACTTGAGCTGACACCACACAGAGCACTTCAACTTCAGATAACAGAACAGAATCTGAGGGGGAAAAAATCATTTTTATATTCTCATATTAAAAGCAACATGAACACAAATTGTTTTGATTAACAAGGAGGTAAAATTAATTTTAAAAAATTAAGCATGGAGTGAAGTTTTCCCTTCTCCACCTGAAACAGTTCAGGCTGGAACACCTCTCCCCCTGAATCACCCTTTTTTGCAGCAAAATTCATCTGTGGGGCCAAATGTTTCTGCCTTTACTCTGAATAAACTTCTTTTTCCCCCCCCTTGCAAACCTGACATCTCAGCCACCACCACCACACTCCCCTGCCACTCTGGAGTGTCCAGACACACCAAATTCCCCCCCAGCTCTAAGATTCCCCCACCCAGACCTACCTAAAGAAAACACCTCAAGCTACTGAAATATTTATTGCCAGATTCTGGAAGGTCAGAGGGCTGGCACTGCCAGAGGAGGAGTGAGCAGTGGGACTCGGGCTTTACCCCGTGTGGTAGAGTCACTCAGTGGGCATCTCTCACCAGGAGTGCAAAACCAGAGCTGTGCATGCAGGAAGCTCTGCCAGATAAACCCACAGCCTCAAAAAGCAAAGAAATGAGCCAGGCCTGATCCTGATTCATCAGTATTCAGCCGTGGATTCAGTGGGACAGCTCGGAATTTACACTGGAATAAGGAAAAATCAGGATTAGGCACCATCTGTCTCAGAGAGTGAAGCGACCAGAATTGCTCTACACATTTGAATCCTCTTCCCCCATTTCTTTAATCTCTTGCACATTCCAGGTTTTCCATTCAGCTCCAGTGACAAAAGATTTTACAAAATGACAGTCCAGATTGAGAGAACAGAAATTACAACCTCTGACAAAAGAGATGCCAAACTTTTTATCAACGATAAGTGCTCCTTCCACGCAGACCCCGGGCTGCAATGGTAAATATAAGGCAGATGTCGAATGGAAATTAAACATTGTGCTCCCAGGGTGGCCTCGGCTGCATTCAGAGCTTGATTTAAAACAAGGCCAGAGTTCTTTCATCATTTCTTCAAAAAAAAGTTTCAAACCTAAAGATCTTCCAAACAGGCACATACTTGACCTAGAACTTGGCGGTGCAGGACAATAAATGTGGGTAAAAAACACCAGCACGGGGGAGAAAAAGCAAAACGAGTTGTCTGCAGGACGGGCTGGGAGGATTTGGTCCTCAAATCACTTCTATTTCGGCATCCTGAGAGTTAAGAGGGAATCCAGGTGAAATATCTGGCCCCCTTTCTAAATTCCCACCAAAACCTCTCACTTGGGAGGCTCGGCCAGCTCGATATTCTGAAATATAACTAAAAACAAGAGCCCAAGCACCCAGCAGTTTGAGGAGTATTTCTCTGCAAGCTTCTTTAAGACTTNCTGACACAACTCACCGGGGTAGCTCTTGTTGCATTTTGGACTCTCTAAACCCTCCACAGGTGTGCAGTGGCACACTGACCACTGGCAGGGTACAGGAACCCTCACGAACGCACCAAACTCTCATCCAATTTTAGTGAAATACAACTTTACTGACGCAATTTCCGAGTGTGAGAACTTGTAAGGACTCACCAGTGAAGCTCCAAGCAGAGGAAATGGTACTTGCCTGAACCTCCAGGTGTGATGGAGCCTCTGGAGAGGTGAGATCCTCTTCTTGTGCCTTTCCTGGAGATTTCTGGCCCTGACTCCCAGCTCCAGAAGAATCCAGGTGATCCTTCTCTTGTTCATGAGTAATTCCCACTGAAGTTACTCCTGTGAGAGGAAAAAGAGAAAAAGAGAGAGATTTATTTCTTTGTAGAACAGACCTATAAGGGTTGCTCACTGAAATCCCACAAAGGTGAAATAGGTGCCTGGCACTTGAGCTGACACCACACAGAGCACTTCAACTTCAGATAACAGAACAGAATCTGAGGGGGAAAAAATCATTTTTATATTCTCATATTAAAAGCAACATGAACACAAATTGTTTTGATTAACAAGGAGGTAAAATTAATTTTAAAAAATTAAGCACGGAGCGAAGTTTTCCCTTCTCCACCTGAAACAGTTCAGGCTGGAACACCTCTCCCCCTGAATCACCCTTTTTTGCAGCAAAATTCATCTGTGGGGCCAAATGTTTCTGCCTTTACTCTGAATAAACTTCTTTTTCCCCCCCCTTGCAAACCTGACATCTCAGCCACCACCACCACACTCCCCTGCCACTCTGGAGTGTCCAGACACACCAAATTCCCCCCCAGCTCTAAGATTCCCCCACCCAGACCTACCTAAAGAAAACACCTCAAGCTACTGAAATATTTATTGCCAGATTCTGGAAGGTCAGAGGGCTGGCACTGCCAGAGGAGGAGTGAGCAGTGGGACTCGGGCTTTACCCCGTGTGGTAGAGTCACTCAGTGGGCATCTCTCACCAGGAGTGCAAAACCAGAGCTGTGCATGCAGGAAGCTCTGCCAGATAAACCCACAGCCTCAAAAAGCAAAGAAATGAGCCAGGCCTGATCCTGATTCATCAGTATTCAGCCGTGGATTCAGTGGGACAGCTCGGAATTTACACTGGAATAAGGAAAAATCAGGATTAGGCACCATCTGTCTCAGAGAGTGAAGCGACCAGAATTGCTCTACACATTTGAATCCTCTTCCCCCATTTCTTTAATCTCTTGCACATTCCAGGTTTTCCATTCAGCTCCAGTGACAAAAGATTTTACAAAATGACAGTCCAGATTGAGAGAACAGAAATTACAACCTCTGACAAAAGAGATGCCAAACTTTTTATCAACGATAAGTGCTCCTTCCACGCAGACCCCGGGCTGCAATGGTAAATATAAGGCAGATGTCGAATGGAAATTAAACATTGTGCTCCCAGGGTGGCCTCGGCTGCATTCAGAGCTTGATTTAAAACAAGGCCAGAGTTCTTTCATCATTTCTTCAAAAAAAAGTTTCAAACCTAAAGATCTTCCAAACAGGCACATACTTGACCTAGAACTTGGCGGTGCAGGACAATAAATGTGGGTAAAAAACACCAGCACGGGGGAGAAAAAGCAAAACGAGTTGTCTGCAGGACGGGCTGGGAGGATTTGGTCCTCAAATCACTTCTATTTCGGCATCCTGAGAGTTAAGAGGGAATCCAGGTGAAATATCTGGCCCCCTTTCTAAATTCCCACCAAAACCTCTCACTTGGGAGGCTCGGCCAGCTCGATATTCTGAAATATAACTAAAAACAAGAGCCCAAGCACCCAGCAGTTTGAGGAGTATTTCTCTGCAAGCTTCTTTAAGACTTAAACCATATTTACATCTGTGCAAGCACTCTGCCTGGTATTATTAGCCATGATAAAATAGCACGAGACATTTGCAATGGCTCAGATATTCAGCCTCAAGCAGCACATATTTGAACGGTCTGCAGTGTTTGCTTTTAATAATTTCTGATCATGCACCAGCTCAGCCAAAATAACATAATAATAGGCTTGCAAAAATTAAACCCCCAGCCTGTTAAATATCCTGTACAGCCAGGGCAGTCAGGATAAATTTAAGGATTGAAAGGATGATGCTCAAATTTATAGAAAGAGTTAAAAGCACAAACCAAATTGCATTTGCTTCTCTTTCACTTTGTTGGATTTATTTTTTTTAAGGCAAGAAAGAAAAAAATACTGGCCGTGAAATGAGTAGAATATTTACGACTTGAACACATAAATATGTTTGCACTCTTCTGGGCAGCCCCGTTTTAGAAATCATTTTCTCCTCTCAGCAATTTCATCTCAAATGCAGTAAAACAAAAAAAAAAAACTTTTGAGGCCACGACTTTGTAACCTCCCTGAAGTTTTGAACACGGGCAGAGCCGGCCTGTGCACACAAGACAATCAAACACACGTTTAAATGTCGAGTAAACTCCTGTCTATATTAATTTTTTTCCCCCCTCCACCAAAGGAAGAAATCGTGACAAGATTTTACTTTGAGGTGCCCTGACAAAGCAGCACTTTCTGGCACGAGCAGGACACTCATCCCCCCTTCATCTCCCAGCACAAGATTCAATCAGCTGAAACACAAACCTCATTCTGCACTGAGAGATTTCTTTTTTTCCCCGAATAAAACCAACTTGCAAACAGCCTCCCTGGCCTTTTGTAAAACCCGTTTTCAATTGCTTTAAAACATAAAATAGAGATGGATGGATGGATGAATGAATGGACAGCTAGAGAAATGCTTTCAGTCATGCTTCCTCCCCCCCCACACACACCTTTAA
Organism: Ifrita kowaldi; assembly: GCA_013398055.1. Lineage (NCBI taxonomy): Eukaryota > Metazoa > Chordata > Aves > Passeriformes > Cinclosomatidae > Ifrita > Ifrita kowaldi. The sequence goes on from VZRS01006682.1 coordinate 75,911, forward strand.
AATTGAAAAGCATCAGTATCCAAATAGCAACAGGAAATTTTTACCTTGTGGCTAAATAGCTCACTGTTCACTTTGCAGCTGCCTCTATTTTTTGCTGGGCAAAAAAACACCAATACAAAAGTCTTTCCTAAGAAAACCAAGCTTTTGACATAAGGGCAGCGCCAAACGCAAACCTACAAAGAAATTTCTTTTTCCCCCCGTCCCGTCGTTATATTTCCTAATTTTGTGGGATGTATTGCTGGGGCTGTTTATCATAACAGTGTGCAATAAAAAGGACGACTAACTCTTGCAATTTTCTCCCTACTCCTCCCCTTGACAGGGGCCACTGATAGGGAAAGAGGCTCGGAAAAGCAGAGCAGTGAAAGGCTAAGAAACAATAGGCAACCATGGCTTTGACAATGCAGCCCTGAACCCTTTTTGCTCCCGCTGTGACACTTGCATTCAAGAGCAAGGGCGGCTGCCATCATAAGAATGGACAATGGCATGAGGAATAC
>VZRS01006687.1:0-23192 GCA_013398055.1 Ifrita kowaldi
GTGAGATTGCCGGGGGCACCCCGGGGTGCAGCCCGCAGTGGTCTTGGTTGGGGAGTCACAAGGCCACCCTGCACCCCCCCACGCAGCCCCCTTCCCAGCCCCGACCCGAGCGGGTCAGCGGCCCCCCCATCGCCTCTGGACCAGTCACCTTCACATCACCCTCACCCTGCACCCATGGGACCGGCACCGCACTGGATCAGGTACCCAGCCCGCACTGAGAGCCGGGGCTGCCCGTAGCCCCTCATCACCCCACCAAGACTGGTGCCGGCTGTCCTACGTCTCAGCATCCCCACAATTAGGAACCCCGGGATCCTGCACCCCCAAACCTCGTCGGGGCTATCTCAGGTCTTTGTCGCCGCAGCGCTGGTGGGACGTGACCCGGTGCCGGTTTCAGTCCGGCCATTCTTAGCCTCTGCCCTTTCGAGGTTGTAACACGACCTGTCAGCGGCCACCGGCTCCTCTGGCCACGGAATGCCCCATCCCTGCACCTCGTCCAGCCGGTTTGGGGTGACGCACTGTGGCCAAGCAGGTCGAGTGCTGCGGGGCTGGGTGTGGGCAGGCGGGGTGACCAAACACCCCCCCGAAGTCCTCGGGGTGCGATGGGGTGCTGCAACCCCCTCCTTAGGACACCCCCCTAAAACCAGCCCGTGAGGAGCTGGGGGTGCTGCCTCTATCACTTGGTGTCCTGGTGGCACCGGGCATCCCAAACGGGTTTCCGGCTGTTGGACAGCACCCCAGGCATTGGGATGTGGGCAGGGCAGGGGAGGATGCCGGCAACGTCACCACGCGTCACCCGGCATGGGGATGCCCTTACCGCAGCCGGATGCAGAGGGTGACTGCTGGGAACCAGGTGAGTGATGGCTGCAGAAGCAGAGATCCTCAGCTCCCTGTTTCAGGGAAAAGCCAGGAGTTGTGTCTTCTGTCCCATCCCCCCAGCCTGACCTTGGAGCTGGGCACCCTCATGGCCAAAAAGGGAGACCCTTCCTCTCCCCAGACACTTGGTGACCCGTGTGTCGCTGATGTGCTGAGCTGTTTATCCTGCTCTTCCCTTGCAGCCTTAAGTGCTTCTGTGCCTGGACCACGGCAGCATGTCGGCAGGTGAGTGATCTGTCCCCCTGCATGCATCCCAGCTGCATCCATCCCCTCAGTGTCCCCTGCATCCATTCCCTCTGCATCTCCCTGTCTCCCTTGTATCCATTCCCTTGGTTCCCTGCATCATTCCCCCTGGAATTAAACCCCTTCATCCCCACGGCATCCATTCCCTCTGTACCCCCGTGGTCCCCCCTGCATCACCCCCTCTGCATTCCCCTTCCCTCCCTTCCTCTGTCCCCTCTGTCCCCCCTGCATTTGTCCCCCTTACATGCAGCCCCTGGTCCTCATTGCATTCCTCCCCTCCCCCCATCCCCCGTGTCCTTGCCTCCCTCTCTTCTGTCCATCCCCCGTGTCCCTCTAGCCCCCCCACATGCCCCACATCCCATTGGTCCCTGCCAGCCACTTGGCTCCATCCCCAGCCCTGGGGAGTGCTGGGTGCCAAGGAGCTGAAATTTCATCCAGCTGTAATCAGGAGTTGGGAAAGTGGCCCCAGAGCAGCTCAACTTTATTCTTAGCTCTGCTTCCCCCTGCGGCATCACACCCTGGCATCACCCCACCCCACGGCTGGTGCACAGATCCCACAGGTGGTGAGAACCCTGTGCCAGGGTGCTGGGCAGGGGACGGGGTGGCCAGTGCCACTTGCACGTTGGCCACCAGGTCCAGGGACGGATGCTGGGGTCCAGGAACTGCTGGGGTTATGCCAGGTGCTCGAGGTGGCCGTGCCAAGCCAAGCCTGCCACAACCCCTGTTAGCCTGCTGGGGTGACAAGCTGGCCATTGGGATGGATGAGGCCAGTCCCTGCCTGCGGTGGAGTCATGGACAGTGACTACCTCTGGGACACCACGTGGCAGTGGGATTCCAGCCCCATGGCTGAGGTGCCATGGGGTCTTTGTGCTCAGATGTGTCCAGACATCCCAGCCTGCCCAGGTGACCAGGACACGCGTCTGCTTCCCTCTCCATCTTTCCCCCAGGACTCTGGGATCGGTCCCCTCCATCCCCAGGGATGCCTGCTGTGGATCTGGCACCCCCTGGGGACACCTCACTCCCCGATGGACTTTTTGGCTTTTGATAATTATTTTTTTCCTTTCTCTCCTCCAGAAAAGCTCAAGCAGCACAAAATCATCTTTGTGGTGGGTAAGTCTGTGTCCAGGTCCTGTCACTGGTGGGGTCAGCCCAGGCCTTTTCCCTGTACCTCTAGGCTGGGGAGACAGGGCTGGAGGCTGAGACTGGGCTATTCCCAGGCACTGTGGGATGGCCATGGCTCCAGCTTGGCTCCCTCGAGGCCACATGGGGTATGCTGGGACCAGGAGGGCACCTCTGGCCAGACAGAGGTGTCTGGTGACAGTAAACCACTGGGGGTTGATGTGACAACAAACCCCTGGGAGTTAATGTGATAAAACCTTGGGTGGTGATGTCCTGGGTGCCATCAGGCAATGGTGACAGCCAGGTGCCAACAGAACAGTGATGTCCTAGGTCCTGGATAGAGTGGTGGTGCCCTGGGTGCCATCCAGCAGCGATGACGGGGGTCATGATACCCTGGGCGCTACTGAGACAGGGACATCCAGATGCTGATGGGGGTGGGGATGCTCTGGTGCCAATGGGACAAGGATGCCCAGGGCAGTGATGCCCTGGGTGCCATCAGGGTGTGGTGCCCACATGCCAATTCCCAGCAGCCCATGCCACCCCCAAGCACTTGGCAACGTCAGGAGCAGCTCTGTCCATCCACCTGGTGCTGGGCTTGGGGACACCAACCAACCTGTCACCAAGCTCTGAGGACTCCTGCATGTCTGTGCTGCTGCTCCCATGTACCCCTCCGTCTCCTTACCCATGGCTTGGGGCACACACGTGCCTTGCAGGTGGCCCCGGCTCAGGGAAAGGGACACAGTGTGAGAAGATCGTGCAGAAGTATGGCTACACCCACCTCTCCACGGGGGACCTGCTGCGGGCAGAGGTCAGCTCGGGCTCAGAGCGGGGCAAGAAGCTGCAGGCCATCATGGAGAAGGGAGAGCTGGTGCCCCTGGTGAGTCCTCACCAGCCACCAGCTGTCACATGGTGGGGTGTGCAGGGGTGGCAGTGGGGACACCAGATACCACAGTAATGCTTGGCACATGGCTCAGGCATCTCTGGCCCTGCTGTCCCATGGTAGGGTTTGCAGCAGGGATGGGGAATGCTGGGTGGGAGTCATGTTGTCCCATATCAGCCCTAGCAGCTCTGTCCTCCCGTCTCCAGGACACTGTGCTAGACATGCTGCGGGATGCCATGGTGGCCAAAGCAGACGTGTCCAAGGGCTTCCTGATCGATGGATACCCCCGTGAGGTGAAGCAGGGAGAGGAGTTTGAAAAGAAGGTGAGGGCTGGTGCTATGCTGTGCTATGCAGGGCCATTCCACACACCAGCTTAGCCCAGGGACTCAATCCAGCAGCAGCCTGGCCTCTCCATCCCAGAGAAGATGACATCCCAGAAGGGTCTAAACTGGGCAGCAGGTCCCCCTGCCTCAGGGACAGCTTGTGCCCAGAGCACGGTGGGAGGGACCAGGGTGTCCTCAGGTTGACAGTGCATGACAACAGTGCTGACATGATGGTGATGGCAGAGAGCCAGGGCTTAGCCACAGTGTCCCTTTGCCTCCTTCTACATGGCCCTAGAGACCACTGGAACACTGTCCTGGTGCCCCCAGACCAATGCAGAGGGAGACAGAAGATGGTGTGGGGACAACTGTGACGTTCATGCTGACTACTGCTACCACCCCAAGCCAAAGCAGACCCACACCAACTCAGTGTGGTGACAACTATGTCCCCTCTGTCCACAGATCGCCCCCCCCACGCTGCTGCTCTATGTGGATGCAGGAAAGGACACAATGGTGAAACGCCTGCTGAAGCGAGGCGAGACAAGTGGAAGGGTGGATGACAACGAGGAGACCATCAAGAAGCGTTTGGAGACCTACTACAAGGCCACTGAGCCTGTCATTGCCTTCTACAAGAGCAGAGGCATCGTCCGCCAGGTAAGCGGGAATGTGGCTGATGCCAGCACCCTCCAGCCCTGTGGCTTGGGGCTTGTGTCCCAGGGGAGGGGAAGTGGTGGATGGGGATGATGAGGGAAGCAGGAAGACTCAATCCTGCCTAGTTTGGGGTGGGCTTGACCCCTCTCATTCCCACCACAACCCCCTCCAAGGATGGCCTGCACCCCTTTGCCCTAAAAGAGCCCTGGTCTCTTCACCCATGGCCAAAATGCATCCTTGGAAGAGCTGCAGTTGCTCTCAGATGAGAGTCCTCGGGCGAGTCCCCCAGCTAACCCCTCTGTACCCAGCTCAATGCCGAGGGCTCCGTGGAGGAGGTTTTCCAGCAGGTCTGCACCCACCTCGACTGCCTGTAACAAAACCCCTGGCCCCACTCCCCCCAGTGCACTTCAGCAGAGACAGCGGAAGCGGCTTTATCCTGTTTTCGTGGACAGAGCCATGCGGAGGAAATTTCAAGGACATTGTGTTTGGCTCTTTCCCGTCTCTCCCCAGTAAAGTTCACTTTATGAATCCAGACTTTATCTTTTTCTTCTGTCACAGGAAATGAGTTTTTCTTTCCAGAGGGTTTTTTTTTTTCTCCCCCTCTGTCCCCCCCTGCCCCTCTGGAGCTGATTAAGGGCAGGAAGCGGGTGTTTATCCCACCGGGGCAGCGGGATGCTGTGCTCAGAGGAAGGGAGGGAGCATCCCACCCGCTTGCCCTGGCTTCCCAATCCGTGGCCTGTGGGGAGCCTGCTCCTGCATCCTCCAGCCAGTCCCAGCCGCCCTCATTCTGTCCCGATTGCTGAACCCCCTCGTGCTCTGGGTGTGTGTCCGGACTCACAGGCAGCGTCTGAGTCGTGTCCTGCACATGCGTCCCTTCCTTTCAGCTCTCCCGCTGGCTGCCAGGGGCTGGAGGCGACCGGATTTGGGATGGGGATTTCCACCACTTTCATGCCTTGGCATTTCCTTGTTTCTGATGGCTGTCAGGGTTTTTTAGGGTATGCAGTGGCTGCACTGTGATGGTTTGTGGTGGCACAATGCCCTGGAGTGGGGTGCTCCCTGTCCTGCTGTGCCTGGACACTCACTGCCATCAGTACCACTTCTCAGCCCTGACCCCAGGGGATAAGAAATGTGCTGGGGACACCCAGATGAGCCCGGCCACCAGGCTGGGTGTCCTTGTGGCTGGGGGACTGGGTTGGTGCCCCCATGGTGGTGAGTCACAGGACCCCAACAGACAGGGCAGTTGAGGGTGCTGGCATGGGGGACAGGGGATGTGGGGGTTCCCCAACATCCCACAGAACCACCCAGGCACAATGCCTTAGCAGAGGGGCTGTGGCGGAGCTTGGGGTCAGGGTATATCCAGCAACAGTGAGGGCAGGAGGCAGGAGAGCTGCAACCCCAACAGGGCCCCCCACTGCTTACTTTTGGGCTGCTGGGAGCTGGGCACAGAGCCAGGGGGCTGGGAGGGCAGGAGGGGCGGCAGCACTGGGGTCAGCCAAGGCCACGAGGCCAAGGAGTCAAAGTGGAGAAAGGAAGCCAGCAGGGAAAAAACAAAACTCCCCAAGACAAAAACCCAAACTCACCAGTCAGCCCGACGTCAGCCCTGTGCATGAAGGGCCACGAGCCACCAGCACAGCCCGGGGCACTGCGGGGAGGCAGGCAGGCAGGAAGGATGCAGCCATCCGGCCAGGGCTGGGATGCTGCCAGGACAACAATCCAGGGCTGGGGCCGGCGAGTGGTTGCCTCATGCTGGTGGAGACAAGGGGATAGGGGGGTCGTGTGGTTTGGGACACTGTGGCCTAAAACTGGTGAGTGGGGAGACCTGTCTCTCTTGTGCCTCCAGCCCTCTCTGAGTGTGCTGTGAGTGTCCCTCGGTTTCCCCACTGCCCTTCTTCCCAGTACTGCCCTTAGTGCTTGATGTTGGGGTTTAGATGCTTTTCTTCTGGTTTGAACGCCCAAGGCCAGCCCATATGCTGCGAGGGGGGAAGATGCTGGGCTGAATGGGGTGCAGGGGGCTGCACATGTCACGGCGACCCTCCCTCCGTCACACTGTGGTTGCCACCATCCCAGTGTCCATCACCGAGGGTCTCTTGGTCGTTGTCCTGCGGTGTCACGGTAGGGAGAGGGGTGCGGAAGAGCCAGGGGATCCTGTGCCATGTCCCGGTCCCCATCGCTGTCCCCATCCCCGGGTGAGCACCCGTCCCCGCGGTCCCCAGGAGATGGCAGTGCTCTGTCATGGGAGATGGTTGCTGCTCACCCCGGGTATCCGACATCTCCGAGGACATCCTGGCTGTTGGGGACAGGCGTCGCTGACTTCCCTGGCACGTTTCCATTCTGTCCCCATGCCCGTGAACAGTGAGTCAAGATGAAAACCACCCCCGGGGACCTGCGCCCACCCCCGGCGTGAGGGTCCCAGCCCCACTGGTAGCTGTGTGCGGGCTCTCACCTCGGCCAGCAGAGAGGCGTGGGGAGGAATGGGGCAGGAGTGTAGAAGGGGGTTCCTGGGTGCCCCCAGCCACTTCATGGCTCCCACTTCGGCGGTGCTCAGCTGTGACCCCCTTGCCCGTGACTCCCTCACCCAGGCCCCCTTGTCCCAAGGGATCTCCTGACCCCAAGCCCACCTGCCAGGTAGGGGTGCCCGGGGGCTTCCACCTTCCCACCAGAGTGGGCGTCCAGAGCCATGGGGCAGCCACCAGCCTGAGACTAGCCCTGCTAGGATGCTGGCTGGGAGCAGTGGGGGCTGAATGTCGGGGGCAGCCCTCTTCCCCATCGCCTGGGGCAGCGCCTGTCCCCATGGCCTGGGGCAGGCCTCCATCCTCATCATTGGGGGCAGCTCGGGAATAATTTGGGTGGGTGGACCCCACCAGAACCCCTGTGTCCCACCCGTCCACTCCGTAGTGCCAGCCCTGGCAGTCCCTGGGGGCACCTACCCCGCGTACCAGTGCCCTCCCCCCGCCTTCCAGTGCGCCCCTCCGGAGGTGCAGCTCCGCACGGCGCTGTGGGGAAACTGAGGCACGGCGCCTCCGGGGGAGGGGGGGTCCATCCTCTCCGCCCCCCCGGCCCCGTCGGCCCGGCCCCAGCGCCGCCAGCGGCATTTCCTCCGCCGCGGACCCTCCTCCGAAGGGAGTCGGTTTCCTGCCGCTGCCGCCGCCCGCACTCAGCGTTGGCTCCCGGGGAGCGGCCGTAGGCGGACATGGGCCCCCGCTCCGTCCCGCTCCTGCCGCTGCTCCTGGCGCTGCTCGGCCGCCCGGGTGAGTGGGGACGGGGGGCACCAGGGAACCGGACCCCGGGGATGAGACCCGCGGGATGGGACCTCGGGACGGGACCCCCGTGACGGGACAGCCGCCACGGCGGGACCCACCGGTGATTCCGGGTCGGTGGCCGAAGGGGTCCCCGGCTGTGCCCGCACAGCCAGTGTCAGCCCCGGGAACCCCCCGGGAGAGGAAGTTTTGGGGAGCAGCTCCGATGTGGGAAGGGACAAACCCACCCCGATTCCCGGAACGCACACAGCACAGCCCTGCCGCTCCCTGGGACCCCCGAAATCCCGGCTGTGTCACCGGGGCGTGGGAGGTGTTGAAGACGCCGTGGCTGAGGCCCGGCCAAGACGGTGGCATACGGGGGGTCTGGGGTGGCTTTGGTGGCTTCCCGGCACTGTGGAGTATGGAGGAGTTGACCAGGACGTGGGGACGAGAAATGGGAAAAAGCCCTTAAAACCTTACATGGGATGTGGGGGTGGAGCAGGGGATGAGAAATGGGAAAAAGCCCTTAAAGCCTCATATGGGAGTTGGGGGCTTATCCGCCTTCAGAGCAGTCAGAGCTACCCTGAGATCCCTGCAAAGCCACAAGGAGGGACGCCAGTGCTGATGGAGCTGGGGGACAGGGACCTGGAGGACTCGGGGACATGGCCCACCAACAGAGGAGAAGGGAACTGGGAAGGCAGCAGCTGCCCGGAGAGGTTGGGGCCAGCGGCACTGAGTGTCCTGGCTGGGTTGGTCCCTCCTGGTCACCTTGGGGGCCAGTGCTCATGGGTGCTGCTGGCATGGCCCCACTGCCAGGCTTGATGCCCACTCTCTCATATCACAACCCTGTCTAGTGGCTGTGCCAGACAGTCCCTGTCCAGTGAGGCTGTGCCATATGGGCCATGTCCCCTATAGTTGTGCCATACAGTTCCCATCCTTGTAGATGTACAGTAAGTCCCGTGTCCTGTGTTATTGTGAGGCTCGGTCCCCATCCGATAGCTGTGCCACTGTCCCTGCCCTATGGCAGCGCCATGGTGTCCCTACCCTATGTAGATGTGCGGTAAGGTCTGTGTCCTCTGTAGCTTTCCTGTACAGTCCCCATCCTATAACTGTGCCGTATGCTCCACATCCTGTGTCGTTGTGCCACAGAGGTCGTCCTCCCTGTCTGTGATGTATAGTCCCTATACCACACAGCTGTGCCATCTGGTCCCCATCCTACATGCCTGTGCAATGTCATCTGTGTCCTATGTAGTGGTGCCATGTGTCCATGACCTTTGTATTTGTATTTGTTCCTGACAGTCTCCATGCTATATGGCTGTGCCATACATGCCCTAACAGGGCTGTGCTATATGGGCTGAGTCCTACATAGCTGTGCCATATGGTCCCCACCCTGAGTGTCTGTCCCTGTGGTCCCTGTCCTATTTACCTGTGCTATATGATCCCCATCTTCTGCAGCTGTGGCACACAGTCCCTGTGCTATGTGATGAATCTATACAGTCGCTATTGCATGTGTCTGTATGGTCCCTGTCCTGTGTCACTCTGCCATATAAACAGACCATCTCCTATGGCCATACCACCCCTAACCTATACAGCTGTGCTATATGGGCCCCATCCGATATGACTGTGCCATATTGTCACTGTCCTATGTAGTTGTGCCATATGATGTTGTGCCATATGATATTGTGCCATATGGTGCCCATCCTGAGTATCTGTGCTATATGGTCCATGTCCTGCGCAGCTGTGACATATGGTCCCCATCCTGCCTACCTGTGCTACGTGCCACATCTTGTCCAGTTGCTGCTTCTTCCTCACAGGAACCTCTGGGGCTGGGAGTGCCCACAGCGGGTGCAGTGCCATGGAACTGGGATGCCCACAGTGGGCACAGTGCTATGGGACTGGGATGTCCATGGTGGGTGCAGTGCTATGGAGCTAGGATGCCCTTGGTGGAAACAGTGCTGTGGGACTGGGATGTCCAGGGTGGGTGCAGTGATGTGGGACTGGGGTGCCCTTGGTGGGTGCAGTGTCAGGGTGTCTCACAGACATAGCCAGCTTCCAGAGGTGAGGGACTTTGTGCCCCCTCGGCAGGGGCCAGCACTGCTCCCCATGGGGTAAGCATGTGCTGGGTCGTCCCCTCCCATGTCTGAGGAGAGGCTTCTTGGCACCTCTCTGACTTACAGAGTGGCAGGAATGATGTGGCTTGTGTCAGGCCTAAAGCCTGGACCCATCCACCCCATCATCTGAGCCCCAGTACCACCTCAGCAGTCCCACAGCCAGCAGTGGCTCAGAGGATGAGAATTCCTTCTCAGGTTTGCAGTGCAGGGTCCATCCCCGTCCCTGACCTGGATCAGCACATTACACAAGTGCTGAGGCAACACAGCCGGATGCAAGGGTGCCAAAGTGGCGCTGCCCATCCCATGGGCATCCTGTGCTGCCAGAGCCACCCTTGACCTGCACCCCACACCCCGGCGTCGCTCTCTGCCCACATCTTTCATCTGCTTCCAAAACCCCAGGAATTGCCCCCCCCCCAGCCCCTGACCCATGGAAGAGCCGCAGCAGGATCGTCCCCGTTCTCTGATCTCAGCTGCACCAAAGCGAGGAAGAGTGCAGGTTGGAAAAACATAAAGTGGATTTTCTTTCTTTCTTCCTTTTAACTTTTTTTTCCCTTTCCTGGACTACAAAAATAACAGTGCCGTTATCTGATCGCCCCGGCGGCCCAGCTGAGTCCCCTTATCTGATCCTGACATAATGCTTGGAGCCCGCTGCTTTCCCCAGGGACGGACAGTGCCCGACTGGCACCACTGCCCCGCATCCCCTCCGGTGGCATCCGTGCCCTGCACCAGGGGCGAGCCCAGCCGTGGCCCCCAGCCCTGCCTGACCTCCCGGCAAGATGCTGCCCAAGGAGTGACTAGCTGCCCGTCCTCTGCCCAGCATTGCCGAGGCCACGCGGCCATGCCCAGTGCCGTCAGGGCAGGAGTGGAAGGGAAGAGGGACACAGCCTGTGGCGCCCAGATAAGCAGCTGTTTATCTTCCTCCCGATGCTGCCGGCCGCGCGGCCGCCATTCTGGGGGGAGGAAGCATTGGACAATAAGTGGGCCCACAGCAGCGTCACCAGGGGTCTGTGCTGTGACCCTGCCACCACAGCCAGGCCACCCCAACAGTGAGATGCAGGTCAGGGACACCATGATGGGCACAACTTGGAATGAGCGGCCCTTCGCCAGGTGCTGCATCCCAAAAACTCAGTGACCTGGAGCATCACACCCTCTACCCTCAGTCCGGTGGGGGTGGCTGGGTGGACCTGGAGTGCAGTCCAGACATCTCCCTGTGCATTGGCTGGAGCCACCAGGGATGGGAAGGGATAGAGCTCAGTGGCCACCTCCAAAGGAAGCACAGCATCCCAGGCACTTTCTCCCCATAGAAAACCCCCAGCTGTGACCACGGGGATCCATCTTGCCCAGCTCCCTTGGAAGGGAGCACCCATGGGTGCAGACGGTTCCTCGGGGCCAAGTTGAGGACAGCCCGGCTACATCAGGGCTGCCTGAGACAGAGGAAACTGTCGAGGCACGTGGGGATTTACAGGATCAGGCCTTCAAATGGCTGTTTGCGCTCAGGATTTCCCTTGGCAGCCGCCGGCCGGCCCCGCTCGCCGCGCGCCGTCGGGGGCTTTGGGATGGGGCAAAGCTCACGCCTCAGCGCCCGCGGAGGATGAGCTTCACAGCCATTTCCATACCTGCGCTTCCCATTTTCCTGCGGCGGAGGAATGCGGGGTGGGGGGGGGGATCTTCCGCAACCGCCCCAGCCTTCGGGGCGGCTGGGTGCGAGTTTTGGCACGCGGCAGTGCCGAGTAGGGACAGTGGATTTTTCCAGCCCGGATCCAAGGGTCATTAACGTGATTGCGGAGGGGGCTGGCGGTGGCAGACGGGCCCCGAGCAAACACGTAGCAGATGGTCCCGGGGGTGCTGTGCCGGCGGTGGGGCCGTGGTGACGCCGGGCTGGGGGCTGAGGCTGCAGGGGCAGTGCCGGCGCTGGCGCAGACATTCAGCCCCCTCCCGCATCATGTCACTCCGTTTTGTGTCACCCCACATCCGCGCGGCGGGGACTGACAGTCTCTTGTTTTCCTTCCAGGCCCAGGGAGAGCCGAGGGCTGTGATCTGCAGCCGGTGACATCGGAGCCACCCATCACCCTCTCCTATGCCACCAGCACGGTGCCACGGGGCTGCGTCAGCAACAGCTCCCTGGACACTGGCCATGAAGTCCATGTCCTCAGCGTCAGGTGGTCCAAGGTGGGCGAGAGGGGTCCCAGTGCATTCCCCCCAGAACATCTCCTTATACTGTCACTTCACACTGTCACCACAGCACTGTCACCCTGTCACTGTCCTCAGCACTCACCACTGTGTCTCAGCTGTGAACACTTTCCTCTAACTAAGGAGCAGTGAAAGGACCTGGATTAACCTCCTCCATGGCACCTTCTCCAAGCTTCTCCTCCAAGCACAGCCATGGGCATCTCTGCCCCTGATGGGCGTTTAAAGGCTTTAGAGGCAAATTCTTTAATACCCCCTGCTGCCAAGCAGATATTCCTGTGCTGGACATCTCAGGACACTCCATTTCCCTGGGGAAGGTGGCCTGGTTCTGGCTCAGGACCTGGGCAGAGCCACGGGTACCCAGAGGTGACCACACTGGGGAGGGAGGGAGGGAGGGATGGAAAGTGGAATGGAGGAAGGGATGGAGGAAGAGATGGAAGGAGGGATGAAGGGAGGGATGGAGGAAGGAGTGGCAAGCAGAAACCTGTCTGCCAATGTTGGCATGGCTGTGCTGAGGGGTGATAACCACACTGTGGGTGCTTTGGCGCAAGGATGGTGCAGGGCGGTGGCAGGGCTGGCGCTGGTCCTGGCTGGCACTTTCGGGTGGCTTTGCACCAGCACATGGGTTTGCATGGCAGCTCTGTAGGACAGCCTGGCTTCTCTCAAGCTGGCTGGGGCCCAGCACCCGATTTTGGCCCAGCCCCAGGCCACCCGGTGCCACACTCCCCCCTCTCTGCCACCTCCCAGCTCTCCCAGTTCTGCTTTTGGAGCAGAGGGGGAGCCAGGCCAGGAGGCGCTGGGGAGGGTCGGTTTTACAAGAACTCCTCTGGCCTAGCCTGGTCTGACCTGGCCTTGGCATCCTGGATAAGTGCCAGGGCTGGGGGTGCCCCGGGGTTGTCACCAGCGGCAACAGGGGACATGCACTGATGTCACGGCTGCGGCACTGAGCCCCGCGGCGCGCAGGGGAAGCTGGGCAGGGACACGGCTCCACTTATAGAAGAATTACTGGAAGCTGCTTTCTATAAGCAGATCCCCATGATGAAAAAAAAAAAGGAGAAGAAAAAGAAAAAAATAACCTGAAAGGCGACGGTGGGGAGCGCCGAGGCTCCTGCCACTCGCGCAGCCAAACAATGGAGCGCCACAAAACACGCGGCAGGAAAAACAGCCGCCACCAGCTCCTCCCCGACGCTCAGGGCCACCCAGGGTCCCTGGCCACCCACGCTTGCCACGGGGCCGTGGCCAGGCCGGGAAGCCCACAGCCTCATCCCGCCAGCCCTGTGCCCGGCACTGGCAACAGCATCCACCCACCCAGTCCCCGGCTGGTTTTCTCTGCCCACTGCCTGGCTCAGAACTTTGAGAGCTGTAATTCAGGCAGCAATTGCCAAACTTAGCGCCTGGAGTTTTGACTTCCCCATCCGGATTTCCGGCTGGAGGCAACCAGGCAGTGCTAGCCATGAGGAATGGTGTGTGCCACCACTGTGCCCAGGCATCTCCGCATACCAGTACGGACACACCTGAGCATGGAGCGGCTGCACCGTGCTGGGATAGGGCTGGGAAACCTGCCAGGGGAATGTCCCAGTGGCCAAGGTAGGGATTCTCCAGTCTTCAGTGGGAGACATCCCAGTACCTACAGTGAGGATGCTCTAGTGCCCAGTGTAGGGATGCTCCAGTCCTCAGTGTGGGGATACCCCAGTCCACAGTGGGGTGACACCCTGGTACCCAGTGCAGAGATTACTTAGTCTCTAACTCAAGGATGCCCTGGTCCCTAAGAAGGGGGTGCCTAGACCCCACTATGTGGGGTGTCCTGGACACTGGTGTGGGGATACCACCATCTTCCAGGTGGTGATACCACTGGTCCCTTGCTTAGGGGAGCCAGAGGGTGTTTGCCCCCGCCGGTGTGGGTACACATCCATATCGCATCCCTGCCCCCTAAACCCACCCATGGCTGCTTCTTGCATGGCTCATCCTCAGAGCCAGCCTGAGGTCTCTCCCTGCTCCCTCTGGCTTCAGGGGGCAGTCAGGAAGGTGACAGCAGTTGGGGCTTTGGTGGCCACGGTGGGGACACTCTCCTCTTCCACCCCAGGCCTCTCCTGTCCCACTGATGGTGACAGCCACTCCACGAGATGATGCCTGCAGCCGGTCAGCAGTGCTCATTCTCCTCTGCGCCTGCTGCTCTGCCACCATCACCTCCCCGTGCTCAAACCTGATCATCCACACCGTGAGTGCCACAGCCCATTGGGAGCAATCCCGGGGGGCAGCAGGGCTGGGGCCATCCATGGGGATGTTTAAGGGTGTCACTGGTTCCCCTGATGACCAGACATGATGCTTGTGGTGCCCCAGGGAGGAGGGGACGCTCCTGACCATTGCTGGCGGCATTGAGCACTGGGCTGGCCAGGCAGGGAATGACGCACAGGGCTGGAAAAAGCTCCCATTTCCTCCGGCCGGCCGGAGGAAGGTCAGAGATGGGGTTTGGCTCCAGCGAGCTGAGCCGGGGTTGGGCGCTTTGTTAGCAAAATAAACCTCCTGCTTTGTTTGTGGCTAATAATAAAGTGGGCTGAGCCCTCCACGTGCCATGGGCCACTCTCGCTGCTCCCAGTTCACGGCCCCGAAAACCCCCATTCATTCAGGGTGACCCCCAGCCCAGGCTCCAGGGACACTCACCTGTTTTAGGGTTCACATTTGTACCCTGCACACTGTGGGGAAAGGTTTTCCTTGCTTTCCCATGCCAGCCTGTGTAAGGGAGGGATGTGCCTTGCCCCTCACCCCGGCTTAGGCTGTCACTTGGCCCACAGGATGCCCACCTCAGCCCGGAGACCATCGGAGCACCAAACCCTGAGCCACCCATGGTCTCCAGTGAGGGGCAACTGCTGGCCTGGGCTCTGGCTACCTACGGGGGCATCACATCCTACAGTGAGCTGCAGGACCCCCGGAGGGTCCAGCTCCATCTGGGAGAAGGTGCGTGGGGCTGGGGCTAGCACTGGGGGGCTGGAGTGGGCAGCAGTGATCTTCCCGTTCCAGAAGGGTGACA
The DNA here is from genome assembly GCA_013398055.1 of Ifrita kowaldi. NCBI lineage: Eukaryota > Metazoa > Chordata > Aves > Passeriformes > Cinclosomatidae > Ifrita > Ifrita kowaldi. Next base: position 14,649 of record VZRS01006687.1, read on the forward strand.
ACCTCCTGGGGCGAAGCACCTTCCCCGGGGAGATGTCATGGGGACTGATGCCCCTGGCCCTGGGCATCTCCCCACCCACTGAGCCCAGTTTGACTTTGATGACCCCACCGCCTACACAGATGCCCGCAGCCCTCCAGAATGTATTCCCCAGGAGCACTTCAATGCCATTCTGCACCTTGAGACTGAGGTCTTCTTCCACGGGGTGAAGGGCTGCTCACGCAGTGACGCCCAGAGCTCCAGGGCCGCTCACATCATCCATCTGCAGTCGGAGCCCAGGTACCACAGTGCCAGCAGTGGGACGGGTGGTGGGATGTGCTTGGAGATGCTTGGGAAAGTATTGGGGTGTCTCAAAGGCAGAGCCCCACATCTCGAGTTGGATGTGGGACCTGTTGGTGTGGAATGCTGAGAAGGGAGGTCTTGTGGTTTCACAGCTCCCCCATCAAAGAGGTGAACCTGTCTCTGAGCTGTCCCGAAAATTCTGTCGGCAACCAGATGCTCATCCTGCAGAGCAAGGCCAACTTCACCTGGTCCCTCTCCTTGAAGTGCCACATCCACTTACTGGTAGGCTGAGGGGAATGTGTCTTCCCCACTACCCCCACCAAGGGGTCTACCAGGTGCCCAGGAGATGCTGGTGGCATGGGAAGGGTGGCAGGAGGGCACTTGGAGACATTAGACATGGGGAAATGGCAGCCCCCTTGCTGCAAGCCCTCATAACTGGGATGAACCCTGCCTTGTGCACGCCCAGCTATCCCTGTCTCCACTTAGCCCCTCTATGCTTCCCCTCTGTCCTCCTCACTGCAGGTCTCTGGGAGTTACAGGATGGTGTCCTTATTCCCAATGCTGTTCCGTGGGGATCTCTTGCCTGACACGGAGCAGGATCTCATCGCTAAAGCCTTCGAGAAAAACTACAGTGTCATTGCCTCCTACTCTGCCATCCCTGCCAGCACCCACATCAGCCTGGAGATCCAGGGGCATGGTGAGGCCCCCGGCGCCCCAGGGCTGGGCGGGATGGGGGGGTCCCACCATGCCCACTCAGCCCCCCACTCATCTTCCTGTCCTGCAGAGACCACCGAGACACCTGTGACGAGCACTCCCCTTGTCATCACACAGCCCCCAGACTTACCCCACCAGGTGCTGCTCACGCTCAAGCCCTGGAAGTGCACAGATGAAACCATGGAGATCGTCATCATCAGGTCCTACCTGGAGGTGAGGAGGGTGGAGAGGGGTCCCATTGTTCACCAACATCACTCAGAAGTTGCATTTTCCTCTGGGTGCTTGGGGTGGGTGGCACAGGGCTGTCCCCAGTCTGTGGGTGACTACAGTGTGCTTTCCTCCCAGCCCATCAAGGACGTGGTGAACATCACCCTGCGGGACATCAGCTGCCAGGCAGAGAAAAATGCCACCCACTTCATGTTGAAAAGCCCCCTCAGCCACTGTGGCACCTCACTGGAGGGCAGGGGCTATGCCAACAATGAGGTGAGAAGGGGGCTGGCTGGGGGTGTTGCCCCCAGCCCCACTGATGGCCCATGAGAGCTTCAGTGATTGCCATTGGGGCTTCTCCACCAGGACCTCCTTGCTTTTGCATGGCTGGAAACATCATACTGCATCCCAGGGCTGAGATGGAGGGGGAGTGTGTGGGTGGGACAATCCCATTCTGTCCTGTCCCATCCCATCCCATCCCAACAACAGATCTCAGCAATGGGGACCACTTGACTGACCCAACCGTTCTGCCTTGTTACAGCTCATCCTCAGCCTGGCCAAGGATGCAGTGCTCCGGAGTGTGCGGGTAAGGGCCGGGTTTCCCACCGTGTCCAGGGGTGGAAGAAGGTGCCAATGTCACAGTCGGCTGGGTGCTGGGTGCCCCCTCAGTGCTGCCCCCTCTTGCAGGTGGGCTTCCAGTGCGAGATCCCACGGGAGCTCTTTCTGCGCCTTTTCCCCACCGCTGCCTTCGAGGCACCACAGACGGAGTTGGAGATCAACAAGGAGGCCTTTGTGCAGGTACTGCCACTGTCCCGGTGCCCAGGCTGGGGCAATCCAGCCATCTCCGGGCCAGTGACCATGATGGCGTACCCCATTCCCACCTCATGCAGGCGTCCATGCGGTGGATGGATCACCCAGCTGACCTGCAGCTGAAGGAGTGCTGGCTGGTGGCCTCAGGGCGGGAGCCAGTGCTGCTGGTGCAGGGTGGGGAGGCCCGTGGCACGGGGGTGGCTGTGCTGGAGGGCCCCCCAAGCAGCCACGGGAGGAAGGTCTGGCGCTTCCGCTTCACCTACACCACTCCTGAGGACGGACACATTCCCTTCTCTGCCACGCTCAAGTGCAAGGCCGGCTTGCAGGTCAGTGTAACCCCCCCCACCTTGTGATGCCACCATGCTGGTCCCCATCGGCGGTAGTAGCCTGATGGGTTTGTCCCGCACCGTTGGGTGATGGATCCAGGAGCAGCATTCCCTGGTCCGCAAAGAGCCTGGGGGCCCCCAGCTCTGTCACCCTGTAGGGGTGCACGTCTTCCCCCTCTCACCCCAAGCTCCACCTCCGCAGAACGACACTATCTTCGAGAAGGTCCTGGAGGTGACAGTGAAGGATGCCTGGCGGCCGCTCAGCTGTAAGCTCAGGGCAAGGGAGGTGGTCAGTGGGAATGGGAGTGGCAGTGCTGACAGCCTCATCCTCCCACAGACCGTGGGCTGGGGCTGGCTGCTGTCCTGGGCATCACCTTTGGTGCCTTCCTCATCGGGGCACTCCTCACTGCTGGGCTCTGGTACATCTACTCGCACACCCGTGAGTATCCACCACTCCTGGGGACCCCTGTAGTGGGATGGGGGGGCCACATGCATGTCCCTTACTGGGTTGCCCATTTTTCCCTCCTGGCCAAAGTCCCCAGGTGGGCCAGAGACCAGGCTGCTCCATTGCCCTCATCTGTACAGTCCTGGCAATGCTATAGGGGAATAAGCCTGCTCTAGGTGTCTACAGCTCCTCAGGGTCCCTCCTACTTGTCTGGGGGCCCCTCTTGCCATCTGCCCTCACTCCTGCTCCTGGTGCCCCAAGCTCATCTCCATCCCAGGGGCCAGCTGGGGAGTAATCTGTGAGGGTTTGTGTATGAGGGCTGGAAGGCCCCATGGGACCAAGCCAAGGCCACCACTGTTTGCCCTGAGTCTGGTTTCCCCTTGGTGTTTCCCCGTGGCGGGCGGTGTGAGCCAGGTCCCATCTCCAAACTGCAGCCGGTTTCCAGCACGGCGCCGGCCTCGGAGAGCAGCAGCACCAACCACAGCATCGGCAGCACCCAGAGCACCCCCTGCTCCACCAGCAGCATGGCCTGACGCCCCCGGGCCCCCCTGAGCCCGCACAGCCCCTGGCCAACGGACTTGGGGACCCACCCCAGTGCCATTAAGCTGATTTTTTGCCCCAAACCTCAGGCCGAGCCCAGAGGGGGCCTCCATTACTCATTCAGTGAATGCTTTGGCCCCCCGAGGGCAGCCCACACCAGGGGGGGAGCATCCTGCAACCCCCCTGGGGTCCCCCACTGCAGTGGGAAGGCAGAAAGAGCAGCTATTGCCAAAGCCTCCCACAAGGCTCCCCATCAAATGGGGGGGGAAGAAGTGGGTGCCCCCTGGACATGCCCCAGCACTTGGGGTGACTCCTGTGCCCTTCCTGCATCCCCCCAAGAAGGCAGCAGGCACCCTTGGGAGCAGCAAGAGGTTTATTTGTGGAGGATGGTGCGAGGCTGCTGCCCTCCCACAGAACGGATGGGCAGAACCCACCACCCCCCCAGCTCCCTGTCCAAGTTACAAACTCTTATCAATAATAAAAATCTTCCCTATGTTAAATTAATTGCGCCTTGATGCCAAGCCTTGCCACAGCTTGAGGCTCCCACCTACCAGTCCCTCGGGCACTGGGACCTCATCACAGCTTGAGGCAGCCCCCCAAACCCTGGGGGTCCCCCCAGTCAGTCTCACTAGGGAGGGGATGGAGGCCAGGAGCATCCCCCCATGGACAGTGTCCCGGGAAGGGCACAGGCAAAAGGCACTGGGGTGAAAACAGCCAAGCCAGGATGGGGTGGGGAGGTCCCACGTGCCCTCCAGATGCCTCCAAGCATCACTGGGGGCAAAACTGTTGCTTCAAGTAAACAGAGGTGCAAAGCCCTGTCCCCCGTTACTGGGTCAGTGCAGGGTCGAGCAGCCGGAGGGCCCCCCCCACCAAGTGCAGGCTGCCGGTTACCAGGACATGGACAACGGCTGCCTCCCGCAGCAGCACAGCCCCACTGCTGGCTGCGGGGTGGGGGTGAGCCCCCGAGGCTGTGGGGGCCGCCAGATGGGGGTCCCGGCCCTGTGCTACCCACCGCAGCGCCTGGGCCAGGCACGGGAACACGAGGGCTGGGGAATTGAGGGGTCGTGGCGCTGGAGGCACCAGGAGCAGGGAGCCTCGGGCAGGGGCTGGCTGCAGCAGCCCCCCCACCCACAGGGGAGATGGGAGCCAGGGGTCCTGGCCCACTTTCTCCTCCAGGAGCCTTGTCCACGTCCGCTGGTTCTCCAGGCAGCGGGTCAGGGCATTCTCCAGCGTCACATTGAAGTTTTGCTGGTCTGGAAGTGATGAGGACAGCAGTCAGGGATTGCAGGGGGAGCTGGGGAGGGATCAGGATGCGGGGCTCTGGGAGACCTTCTCTCCTCAGCACTCACCTGCATTGTTGGCCACCGACACCTCCATGAAGTTGGGGCAGAAGACAGCGTAGTCAAAGTGACAGGGCTGCAGAGAAAGGAGGAATCAGCACTGTGGGAACCCTGAGGACCCACCCATGGGATTTCCACTGGAACCAGTCCCACACCAGTGGGGTTACAGGGGATGGGACAGGGGGTGATCCAAGTCCCTTCCCTGCACCCAGGACTATGAGACCCCTGCAGGGGGGGCTGAGGTGGGAAACACCCTGGGACAGCAGGGGGGACAGACAGACAGGGTGCCAGCTCCACCTCGCGGCTCCCTGCACCCACAACAAAATGGGTCCCAAGACAGGCAGAGAATCCAGGCATCCAGGCAAGTGACCCCCCCGTGCCCCCCAAACCTCACCACCAGAAGCTTGAGCAGTGCTGCCGTGTCCCGGTCGCCTGTGGCATTGAAGAGCAGCACACGCACCTCAGAACCACTGCAGAGAGAAAGGGCAGGTGGCCCATGACCCCAGGGAACCTCCAGCACCACCACCACGTCCCCACAATGTGTGTCTCCCCTCTGCGTCCTCCCCTTACTCATGAGGCTTGTCCTGGTTGAGGGCGGCCTGGTGGAACCAGCGGACACAGGCCTGGATGCTGCTGGTGGTGTGAGCTCCGTCCAAGTACCACGTCACGGGGCCATGGGAGAGCACCTGAGTGCGGCCCAGCCACTCTGTGTCCCGCAGGCCTGGGGGAACACAGGGCATGGCTGGGACCCTCACACCTTCCCCAACACCGGCACCCCCATGGGGATCCAGTGTGGGGCAGACTGTGCCCTCCAGCACACATGGCACTGGCTGGGGTCCAGCATGGCCCCGCTAAGCCCTGTGACATGGCGATGGAGGGGGTCCCAGCATAACCATACTGCACCTTGAATCATGGCATCGGTCAGTCGGAAGGCAGGCGCCAGTGGCACTGGCCTCCCCACCAGCTCGGTGCTTGGCGGCACCTCCTTCAACTCCCCAAGAGCTAGGCAGGACAGGCAACCCACTGAGACCTCAGGCCCTGGTGGGGTTTGGCCCCCTGTCCCCGCCCCCACACCTTACCTTGGCAGCCGCGGCGCTGCAGCCACATCCGTGCCAGCTGTAAGGCCAGGGCGGCATTGGAGCGCTGGTGGGCACCCGCCAGCCCCAGCTCCAGCGCCTGGCAGCCCTCCTCGAAGTCGTCCAGCTCCGGGCAGAGGTAGAGGGGACACTGCGGGGAGAGGAGACTGAGCCCCCCGCCATGGGGTACCCCCCATCCACACCCCTGCCACCAACTCACCTTCCGCTCCTGGGCTCGCTCCCTCAGCACCTCCAGCGGCCGCTCCGGCTGTGCCACGGTGAACGCTGGCACACCGGGCTGGGAAGGATGGGGGTGCTTAGGGACATGAGGGTGCTCAGGAACATGGGGGAACACACCCCAAAAACACAAGAGAGAGAAGACCAGGTCTCCCTACCTTAAAAATGCCCCCCTTCTGCCAGGCGATCTTCTCTATGGTGTCCCCTAGGATGCTGGTGTGATCGATGCCCAGGGAGGAGACCCCACACACCACCGGTGCCCTGGTGACGCAGCATGGCAGTTTCCCTGCTGTTCCCCCCTCCACTGTGGGGACATCAGGCCCTGGCAGCCCTGGGGATAGGCTCAGCCCTGCCAGGTCCTACCTGATGATGTTGGTGCAGTCATAGGTGCCGCCAATGCCAACTTCCACCACTGCCAGGTCCACCTGGGGACACGGGGACATTGGAACCATCAGAGCCACCAGCAGCACATGTCCCCATGGATTCAGGGATGTGGGTGGAGACGGGTCCCTGCCACCACCCATTCCAAACCCACACCTAAGCACACCCCCTATTTGTGGGGGGATCATCCACCTGGCACAGCATCCCCTGTTTACAGCCACGGCAGCCTGACCCACACAAATTCTGCCCCAAGTGGGGGCTGGATCCCATGTTGCCCCTCCCTGAGGTCCCCACCAACCTGACATCTCCGTCACAAGCGGGAGGCCACCACCACTGACCTTCTCCTGCAGGAAGACGTGGAAGGCCATGATGGTGAGGAAGCGGAAATACGCCGGCATGCTGGCATGCACTGGGTCCTGCCAGGCAGAGCAGGGTGAGGGTGAGCACATGACCCTGGGAGCAGGGGACCTAAGGGAGGGACCACCCCCACAAACCCTGCTGCCCCCACCTTGGTCTCCTCCAGACGGTTGTAGACCAGCCAGAAGTACTTGTTGAAGAGGTCCTTGCTGATGGGCTGTCCATTGATGCGGATCCGCTCACGCACCTGCACAAGGTGAGGGGAGCTGGGGGTACAGAGCAGGAGGAAGAGTTAGGCACACCTCCACTGGCCCCTCAAAACCCTCCTGACCCCCATGCCCACCTGTAAAAGCCCGTCTTCAGCCCGTAGCTGCGGAGGATGCATTCAGTGAAGGCACACGCTGAGCCCTGAGGAGATAGCAGTGTTAAACCCCCTGTTCCAGAGCAGGGGCAAACAGAGCCATGGACACCAGCAGCCCCCCCTCAGCCCCCCAATCCCCCACAGCANCAGCACCGCCCACCCGCCTCACCTTGCCCTTCGTCCCCGTGACGTGGATGATGTTCAGTCGATCCAGGTCCTCGACCTGTAAGAGTTCAACCACCCTGTGAGACCCCCATGGCGGCCAGTGTGAAGCATGGTGGCACTGCTGACGGGACAGGAGGAACAGGGATGGGGATCAGCCCTTCACCTTCAGTCCGCTCCTCTCCAAAAAGCCCTGCATGGCTTCCAGCTGGGCCTGGGGGTCACCGCGCTCCCGCTTCACCTGCTCCAGGTAGCTGGCATTGGTCTGCAGGGTGTTGAGCATCTGGATTGCATCCTGGAAAGACCCCCAGGGTAATTATGATGGTGCCCATCACCGCAGTCTTGGGGACATGCTAACGGCCATGCTAACAGTGCCAGGGGCCAATCTGCCCAGAACCCTAACCCACCCCTTCGGGCTCAGGCCCCTCGGCGGTGTTATTGGTCACCCACGCCGGCAGCATCTCCGCCATGGTGCCGCGGGGACGTGCCGGCAGCACCAGATCCTGTCACGGGGACAGGCTACTTATGGGCAGAGGTTACCCGCCCCTCCCCAGGTGCCCCTTGGCCCCGCGGTGGGGCACAGGACAGCCCAGCGCCGGCACCCACGGCTGCCCAGTGGGACAAGGTCGCCGCCGGCGGGAGCGGGCAGCGCTCCAGCGCGCACCCGTCCTGCCGGTGTTTAATGAGCGGCGCTAACGAAGCAGCAACGCTGCACCTGCACGGCGCACCTGGGACAAGAGGTCACCGAGCCCCCCAAACCCACGCCAAGGGGACGTGAGCGTGGCGCTGCACCGCCGTGTGCTGCAGGGGGACCTGGCATGGCACCAACCCACGTCCCCAGTGTGGGGACACTCCACCCAGGCAGCTGGACCCTGGCCCATCAGACAGTGGCACTGGCGCTTCCAGCTCTGCGGAGCGGGACCGCTCCCGCCTGCCCGGGGGAAACTCCACGCCGGGGACCGCCATCACCCCCCACGACAGCAGGCGCAGCCACGTGCGGCCGGGACACGCCGTGGCTACGGGACCGGCTGCCGCTGCAGGCCGGGCTCACCCGCTGCTGCCACGGGGCGCGGCGCTTTGCGGGGTGACCCGAGCAGAAAGCGGAAACACGTGGCGCGCGGCAGCCGGCACGGCCCGGGGCTGCGGGAGGTGGCAGAGGGGGTCGGGAGGGGAGGTGTCTCTGCCGCCCCGCAGACCGGAGCCCCATCGCTGTCGCGGCCCTGAGCCCCGCCCGGTGCGCGGCCCCGCGCAGTACCTGGTAGTCCATGGCGGGGGCGCGCGCGGGGCGCGTGCCGAAGCGGCGCCCCCC
>VZRS01006690.1:8006-18593 GCA_013398055.1 Ifrita kowaldi
TCCAGCCAAACCCAGGCCGTGGCAGTCGAGGCGGGGGGAGGCTCAAGGGCCCTTCCCCAGGAACGGGGAAGGGGAAAGCGAAAAGGAAAATGTGGTATTTTTACTAAGCCGAGGGAGAAGAAGAGGCAAGAAGAGCTGGAGCTGAGGAGCGCTTCGGGCCGAGCCGAAGTCCGGCCGGTCCCGGGGTGGGGAGCGAGGCAGCAGCACCGATCCCGGCTCCAGGGGGGCTGCCGGGGGGGCCCGGAACGTGGGGAGCCGCTCCCCGCCTCTCCCAGGGGCTGGATCTAGGGAGGGAGGGAAGGATGCGCCTCAGGGGGCGAAGGGGCTGGCACCGACGGGCACTGTCCCCCCAGCCCTGCTGCCCGCTGCCACCCCCCCAGGGCTCCCGGCGCTGCCCCGTGCCCCAAACCGGACCTGCAGCGGGCACGGGGCACCTCGGGCACCGCAGGGATGCCCGGCTGCTGGCACCCCGCCGGCCTCCGGCCCCTTCCGCTGCCTGGGGCAAGCCGGACACCAGCAATTCCCAGCGGCTGCGGCTCCGGGAGCCGCGCCAGGCGTGTCCCTGCTTTTATCTGCCCGCGCTGTGAACCGGGATCTGTTCATCACAGACGCCCCCGGGGCTGAAAGGAGCCTCTGTGCGGCTCTGGGCCGGAGGGATCACACGGAGAAGCATCCCCGGAACTCCGGGTGCTTTCCCAAGCGCTCCGAGCCTGCCCTGCCCGCGCACCGCCGAGCGCGGAGGCTGCGGAGCCGGGCACGGAGGGAGAATAACTCGGTGAAGCGCCCGGAGAGGCCGGGATCCGCTTCCCGGTGTCACTGGGGAGCTTCCCAGCGCGGATGAAGCGATTGCAGACACCAGAACGCGTCTGGTGCTTGCAGGAGGGAGAAGCCGGGAGCTGAGATGTCCCCAGGCACAAGTCGGGCACAGAGTCCCCTCCCCACCTCCGGACGGGCTCTTCCTGCGCACGGAGAGGAGGAAGCCGCTTTTTCCTCTCTCCCGGGCTGTCCCTGCCTGCGGGAGGAGCGTGCTGGTGGCTGAGGGCAGCCAGGCTCGGGAACTCCCCAGGATTTCCATAGCCAGGGGGCTGATCCTGCCCAAAGCCCCCGGCAGCCTGAAATTCAGAGGCGTTTCCAAGTCTGGCACTGCCCCACGAGGTGCTTTGGAGGGGAGGATCTGCTGTGCAGCCCCTCACGGGAAAGGGGAAACTGAGGCAGGGAGTGCTGAACCAACACAGAGGGAACTCCAACCTGGGTTCGTTTCATGAAAAACCTCGACTGAAACGCGCTGGGTTTGTCTGCAGGAGGCCCCAGCTTTCCTAAGAGGGATTTGTGGAGCCGACAGTGCAATTTGGAGCACATTGGCCCAGGTGGTGCCACGATGAGTTGGTGGAAGAGGCAGAAATGCAGCTGTGACCAGGACACAGCACGGTGACAACACAGCCCCCACAGAGATGTCCCAGGTCACAGCTCCAGTGATGTTTTTCCCTTCCACGCTCACCTCAGCCCTCTCCAGAGGCTCCGCCTGCTCCTGGCTGTGCCCAGCTTCTCCCAGAGCAGCCAAAAGCTTCTGCTGCTCCATCCACCCTCAGGAAACCTCGGGGGCAGAGAGAGACACATCAGGTGAGGAAAAGCCCACTGGAATGGCGTTCCCAGCGTGTCCTCCCAGTGGGAATCCACCCCGACACCGAGATGCTGCTCGGCCACATCCCCACAGACCCACAGGACCTTCCAAGCTTGTCCCAAGCTTCCTTGCTCTGCACTCACCGTGTTGGATCCCAAGGATCTGGGAGCTTTCCCAGGCTCCTGGCAGGAGCTCTGAGCCTCAGGACTCACCCCCAGCACAGGACGGGTTGGATTTCCCACCTGAGTGGATTTTTCGGCCCTCCCACAGCCTCCCCCGCCTGCCCATGTTTATAGAGCAGATTAGCAAAGGTGTATTTGTCAGGAATTTTGTCCTAAACAGCCTGGCAGCTCTTCCAGCGCCTGGAAAACCACGAGCTGGCTGTGCTGGCTGCTCTGGGCTCACAGACACAGCGTGATTAACGCCCAGCACGCTCCAGGAGCTGCTACAGGAACCAGGCCTGCATCTGCTGGGGTTTTAATCAATTTGATAAACCTGCTGCGGGTGAGGAGCGCTCTGCCCGAAGCCTCGTGTTCTGTGTCCCCGCAGAGCCCAGAGGCAGCACAGGGTGACAAGCCCGGCGTGGGGACACAGGTGGCACCACGGCAAAGGTGCCCTGAGCCCCTCGGGACCCCCGGAGGGCACCGGGAGGAAACTCTGTGATGAACCTGACGAACAACAGGGGTTCTCTGGGTGGGTTTTTTACGATTCTGGGATTTGCTGAGGGTGCAGGAGGTGAATCCACCCACCCCAAAAAAAACCCTGGAGAACCCCTTCTGCCCGTGCAGAGCCGGTCCCTCGCTGTCCCATCGTCCTGTCCCCGCTGTGCCCTGGTCCCCGCAGCCCGGAGCCGGGAGCCAGCGGTGTCTGCAGCTCCCAGCCGGGTTAGCCCGGCTCAGCCCGGCTCGGTGGGAAGTCGGACAGTGCCACCTGGTGCTCCGAGGAGATTTGGAACCACGGAATTCTCGGAAGGCTTGGGTTGGAGTGGATCTTAAAGCTCATCCAGTGCCACCTCTGCCGTGGGCAGCGACACCTCCCACTGTCCCAGGCTGCTCCAAGCCCCGTCCAGCCCGGCCTTGGGCACTTCCAGGGATCCAGGGGCAGCCACAGCTTCTCTGGGCACCCTGTGCCAGGGCCTGCCCACCCTCACAAGGAAGGATTTCTACTAAAATCCTCTCTAACCCTGCCCCTGGCAGTTTATTTCTCTCCCCAGCACTCCTGGCTCACCTCCTGACCAGCACCACATCGCGGGGGTTTGCAGGGCCGTCAGCAGCCCCGCTCAGAAGCGACTCCTCTTCCCTTCCCATCACAATTCCCAGGGCAGGAGCCTGCAGTGGAAAAAAAAAACTGGGCAGAGATGATGTCAGTGCTGACAAAGTGTCTCTGTACAGCAGCTCGGTTCTGATGTAACCGATACCGGCAGCTGAGCTGGGAAAAAACCCTTTCTCTCTGCCCCCAGCCCTGCTGTGCCGCTTTATCACCCAGAGCTCCACGGCACGGAGCAGATGTCCCCTGCCACCAACAGCGAACTGGGGCAGGCAGTTCCAAAAGCCAAGGGTCGCTCAGTGCTGACCAGCAGCACCCTGGGTCTGTGCCCTGCCCAGCTGGGAGATCCCCTGGAGGGATGGAAGAGCATCCAGGACACCCCTGAGAGGCCACAGCCTCTGACAGGGCAGCGCCTTGGCAGTGCCAGGGGCAGTTTTGCTCGTTTTTCTCCATCCCTACACCTTTTCCAAGGCCTGAGGGCGCTGGGACCCTCCTCAGCAGCTCCTCCGCTCTCCACATCCTCTCACCAACCTTATCCGAAGCCCTTTGCTGCCGGCTCCCGCTCCAGAGCCTGTTCCCCAGGGACACCTCTGCTTCTGGGGGCCCTGCACCTTCACCTGCTGATCAAATCAAGCCCCAAAACAAACCAGTGACTGCCCCGAGCCGTCACCTCCCCTCCCTCATGCGGGAATCAGACATTCCCCCAGGAGTGGCTGGGAGAGGATCCCATGCCGGCTCCAGACACTCCAAAGCCAAGGGACCCATTCTGGGCATGCTGGGCACTGAATCCGGAGGGCAGCTGGGTGGGTGCCGCACCCTCCCACACCCGCTGGGCAGTTTTCCGTGTGCACCCACTCCTCAGGGCTCCTCCCACCGACCACCAACCCAGCCCTCAAAGGTGAGGGGGGATTTCCCTTCCGTCTGAGCTCGCCCCTCACCTTCCAGGAGCTGCTTCTTCTCCCATTCAGCAGCAGAGTCCACGGAGAGCGTTGGCTCGGGGCTGGCAACGCCTTCCCCATCGGCAGCCGGAGCTGGTGGGAGCCCATCCCTGCGGGAGCAGCACAGCCAGGGGGGTCTGGATGAGGCCACAGCAGCGGAGTGTCCATCCTGACCCTCCAGCAGCCATGGCACAGCTGGACATGATCCCACCCTCTGCCCGGAGAGGCCACAGGCTGCCAAGGGCCAGAGCTGGGGGCTCTGGAAGGTGCCACAGCCCCCAGAGAGCCCCCCGGGCACCTTTGGGGAGGTGGGAACAGCATGGGCAGAGGTGGGAGTGGAGCTGCCAGCTGTGGGCACGGGATGTCCCAACTGGGGCCTTACTGGACACACTGGGCTCAGGCAAAAGCTTTGAGGAAGTCGAGGAAAAAAATGGATTTGACAACACCCAACCGAGCAAACCCCACGTGCCTGGGATCAGCTGCAGCCCAGCAGGCTCCTCCCTGTCCCTGCAGGGCATCCGAGCCGGGGGACGGGGCGGGGGGACACCCTCCCGTGGGGACACTGCAGCCAGCTGGGCTTGTGGCCCCGCGTCACCCCCACCCCAGCTCTTACACGTGCACAGCTTTGCCCCTGGAATATCCCGGCGTGGCCGTCCCCTCCTGGCTGTGCTCCTGGCTGCCCGCTGGCTGCTGGGCTGTGTGGCCGCCAGCCTCGGCCCCCAGCACGGCCCCGGCCCCCAGCACGGCCCCGGCCCCCAGCAGCTCCCGGTCGCTGGTGCTGAGCACGAGGCAGCCGCTGATGCTGAGCTCCTCCGGCTTCCCCAGCAGCGACTCCGTGCTCTCCCCGCTGGCCCCGTCCCAGCGCTGCCCTGGGCTGCTGCGGCCCCCAGCTGCCCCCAGCTCCTCCTCTCGGGGCTTCCGTGTCCCCCACAGGCTCCCCAGGAGCCCCCTGAGGAGCTGGAGCGGGGAAGGACAGCAGGGAGCCCAAGCGGCCGGGTGGTTCTTCCCTCGGGCATCTTCCCAGTGCTCCCACTCTGGGGGCTCCCCTGGGCTGCTGCATCCCTCAACTGCCCCCAGCTCCTCCACTCTGGGCTTCTGTGTCCACCATGGGACCCTCAGGAGCCCCCTGATGAGCTGGAGCAGGGAGGGCTGGCTGGGAGCCCGGGTGGCCATTGGGGTGGCCGTTGGGGTGGCCATGGGTGCCAGCGAACGGTTCAAACTGGCACAACGGGCACAAACTGCCCTGAGCCGCAGCCCTGGGGCAGCGACAGGGGCTGGGACAGGGCTGGGGGACAGCGCAGAGGGGACAGGGCTGGGAGGGGGACACAGGCACAGCTGGGAGCAGGGGGAGAACAGAGGTGAAGCTCCCCCAAAACCAACAGTGGCTCATCCTTGCTGCTTTCCCACCTCTGCCAGGGCCTCTCCCTGAGATTCCCCCCAGCACGGGCGGTGGGAGCTCAGGGAAGCTCCTCAAGCAGCCAAAGGCCAAAGGGAGGGAGACAAACCCTCCTCCAACCCGGCCCCAGCCTCTGCTGCGCTTCGGGTTCCTGCCACTCCTGTCACCCCTGTGTCACCTGCGAGGGCAAACCAAGGACCTGCTCCTCCCTCGGCCACTCAGGCGCGATTCCAGGGGTGTTTTCCCAGGGGCGCAGCCTCGGGCAGGGCAGGATTTCCCCACAGCGTCCCTGCGGCTGCGGTGACCCGGGACAAAGCTGCTCCGGTGTCCCTGAGGCGCCGCTGGAGCTCAGCTTTGCTCTGCCCCGGGACTTTTCCCCGGCTGCTGCCGCTGCCGGGGTTTGCTCAGCCTTGGCTCGGGACCCCACGAGCCGCTTGGCTGCAGAATGGGGTTGGGTTTTTTTTACCTTCAAATCCCCTCATCTAAAAGCGCCGCGTCATCCTGCCTGCTCAAACCCGAGATTCTCCCACCTTCCAGCTGCGCCCTCCCGATCCCTTCCCGCGGCAGCGCCGGGAGCAGCGCGCAGCCCCTGCCCACGGGAAGGGCGTTCTCACCTCGGGCTGGCACCACACCGGGGCTGGGGATGCGCAGCTGAGCACAGCTCCCTTTTCCCATCCCCTTTCCCATCCCTTTTCCCATCCCCAGCACGGATTTAGACACCACCAAGTGCTCTCTAAAATGCCACGAGAATCCCGAATCCAGCGGCTCCATCCCCGCAGCTGCTGCTGCACATTTCCACCAACAAACAGATTTCCTTTTTTTTTTATTTATTTTATTCCCACCAGCCAAAGGAGGAGCTGGTGGAAGCTGGGAACATTTCACACCGGTGATCACAAAGCCGGGGCGGCAGAGCCAGCTGGGAATTGTTGATTCCACATCCCGAAGGCTCTGCAGCAGCGCGGGCTGGCTGCTTGGAGGAGCAGCATTTACAGCGCTCCTCCAACCATCTCCTGGACCTTTCCTTCCCACCAGCATTCCTCGATGTCCGTGCTGGCCATTCCCACACAGAGCTGGTCCTTTCCAACCAGTTTCCCATTATCCCTGGGATCTCTAACCCTCTCCAGCAGCCTTTGGCAGACATGGGGAGTCCCTGCTGCCCACCCACAGCTCGGTCCCCACAAACTCTGGACTCACAATCATCCAACAATCCCACACGAATCATTTTCCACACCTCTTGCTGCTCGAAGGAGCCCTGTCAGAGTCGTTATTAGAGGAATTCTGGTTTCCAGCTGGAAACTTCTGCCGTGATGCACCACAGAAAGAGCTGCCTGTGGCAGAGGTGGTTCACACCAAGGAATTGCTCCGCAATTGGCTGCTCAGTGCCGCTTTCCCAGCTGGTTTTCCACAGCCAGAGCACAGAGGTGTTGTGCAATACATCCGAGGTGGAAGGGAAGCGGTTTGCAGGAAGGAAGGGTTGAGATGGGATTTGTGATTGCAGAAGTTCTCCCAGGCCGTCCTGGGGATGCTAAATCTGAGATGGTGGGGAGGAACAGCCACGAGCAGCCCAGACCGATGTGAGGGGGTGGGCAGAGGCACAGGACTCGTCCTGCAGGAGTCAGGACAGCTTAAACCCGACCACAGCTCGCCCTGGCTGTGCACAGGGGCAGCCACCACCAGCACGGGTCAGTGGGGTCCCCCAGAGTCAGGGACAGGCCCGAACAGCCGCATTCACCCCCCAAACTCACCCCAAGAATTAAAATTGGTGGTGGGACCTCGACCCCCATTCGAGACCTTCTCTGTGGGCACAGCTGGCAGGAAGGCAGACCCCTCGCTGCCAGCCTGGTGGGCACAGTCCCAATTAGCTGATTCCTCGTCCCATGATGACCGTCCCTCCCCGAAGGCCAGCTCCGGCTGGGGCACCTCTCTCCCAGCCCCAGGCCCCTCAGCCGCCGTGGGAATCCTTTTCTTCGCCCTCCGCCAGCTGCTTTTCCCCGTCAGTGCAGCCCCACCCTCAGCAGGGCGTGCCAAGGCCGTGTCCCCAGCAGCCCCCACCTCCGAGGGAGCCAGAGCTGCACCCTCTGCACCCAGGGGCCCGTGTTCCCTGGAAAAGCTCAGCCAAATAAGCCGAGAATTCCAAAATCCCTGGCTCTGGGGCGGAGGAGATCCCGTGGGGCCCTCAGAGTGCTCCTGCCACTGGGCAGGCTGGTGATGTGATCAGCGGCAGCCAGGCGTCTGCCCAGCCCCAAACCTCTGCTTATCTGGCATTTTCCAGCCCCAGCAGCGCCCCTGGCAGCGTCCCAAGGAGCGAGGAGAGGAAAAGCAGCTGGGGCAGATTGCTGAACCCTCCAGGGTTGAATCTGTCTCGCTCTCTCCTCGAGCTGCTGGATTTCCCCAAATCTCGGTGGATTTCGAACTCCCGAAGGCGCTCGGTGCGAACTCCCTCTGCCACCGGTGCCTTTTTTTCCCGGTGGATCAACACAAATTTCCCTCCCAGGGACCAGAAACTCTCAAATCGTGACTTTACCGGGGCTCCCGGCCGGGGAACGGGCAGAGGGCGAATTTAAGGTGCAGCCGCAAGGAAAAGCTCCGAAAAACCGGAGCCCGGCAAGGCGGGCGCGGGGGTGGAACGGAGTGTGCGGTGCCACCCCCGCACCCGGCACTCCCCGAGCCGCGCAGCGCCCCGAGACCGGGCGGTGCTTCAGCTTCCCCCGACGTCCCCCGAGGAGCCTCCAGAGCCCCCCGAAGAGCCCCCAGAACCCCCCAAAAAGCCCCCGGTGCTCGGCGCTGCCCCGCGCCGGGGTTGGTGCCTCTAGAGGGAGCTGAGTCCTGCGCGGCGCCGCGCCCGCGTCTATCTATGGTCAGTGGGGTTGGGTTTCTACTTCATTTTTTTTACCTCTTCTTCTTTTCCCTCCTCCTCCGCGGCCCCGCGCTCTTCCTTTGCCCGCGCCGCGCTCCGGGCGGGAGGCAGGAAGGGAGCGGCCGGAGGATGGAGCGGATCCCGGCAGGGATGCGGTAGCTCCCGGGATATCCCGACCCGCTGCTCCGCGCCGGGACGCGGTGAGTGGCGAGGGGACCGCCGTTTCCCTCTCCCCAGACTCCCCCGGGATGGGTTATCCCTGTTCCCCGGGCCCGGCCGGAGCAGGGATGAGCAGGGATGGGAAGGGATGGGCAGGGATGCACCGGGAGCCGCGGGGTGCGGGGGGCTCGGGGATGCGGGAGGGGTGACAGGGCCGGGGGTCGCATCCCGGACTGCCCGGGACAGGCACAAAGTGCGCGGTGCTTCCTCAGCGGCCGCGCTGGGGCTGCGGGAAACCCCCGGGCCAGGGGTGGAGGTCCCGCTCCGGGCGGGTCGCTGCCCCAAAGAGGGAATTTCCCTGCCTCAAAAAGGGAATTTCCCTGCCTCACAAAGGGAATTTTCCCTCGTTTACCGCTATTTTCTCCAGTTGGGTGTTTTACCCCCGCGGTCGCCCCCGGCATCAGCCGCGCAGGGCCCGAGGGGGTCAGGGGAGGGGACCTCGGTGGGCAGAGCTGTCCCTGCTGAGGAGGGGGTGACATCCGCCCCACCGCGCTGAGGAGGGGGTGACACCCGTCCCGCCGCGCCCGGGCTGTGACCTGGGCACGGGCATGGCGAGTGGGGCTGTGCTGTCCCCGCCGGGCACCCCTGGCCACGGGCACGGCTTTGGGGCGACCTCGGCTGGATGGATGCTGGGGGTCGTTTGCCCACTTTGGGGCCGTGCTGGGTGGGCAAACCCCAAACTGGGCAAACCCCAAACTGGGCAAACCCCAAACTGGGCAAACTCCCCGGTTTGCTGTCCCGGGGCAGGGGGAGGAGCGGCCCCGGCTCCGCGCTGTCTGGGCAGGGATGGATCAGGCACAGGAATCCTGCGGGATCTTTATCCCGGGAGGGATCGCGCGGCCCTGTGGAATCAGTGCCACGCACCGGAGCTGCGAAAGGCTCGTCCCAGGGGATGCTCCATAGATTTCCTGGCATTCACAACACGTCAGGGGGTGACTTCAGAACCCCGTGGCTGGGCTGCGATATAGGGATTGCAGCTGCTCCTGTGGATCCTCATGGATCTGCCTCCCTCTCCCACCATCTTCCCCGAACTCAGGGCTTGGGAACTTTCCTTTGGAGAAAAGCTGGGACAAGTGATGAGTGTGCCTCAGAGACACCCAGGGAATGTGTCCGAGAGCTTTAAGCAGAGGAGATGAGGGGGAAATGAGTAACAGTTGAGACAAAGGTCTTTGTTTTATCGGGGAGGGCTGGGGGTCCCAGGAAGGCTCACTCCTGGCATGCCAGGTGCTCCTCAATAAAGGTAAGAGCCCGGTGCCACCTTGGAGCTGCAGCCAAATCCCATCCAAAGTTCTGGCTGCTGCTTTTAACCCTTTGCAGCCTCCCACAAGACCCTCGGAGGGTGGATCAGACCCTGCAGCTTTCCCTGAATCCCTCCCTTGAGCCCTGACTGAAATCTTGGAGAGATTTGGTTTCCTGCAGCCCGGGGCTGTCTCTGGGTGTTTGGGTGTCAGCTCCTCCTTCAACACTTCCCTGTTCTCCCTGTTCCTGTAACAAAAGGGCAGCGGGAAAGCTGGAAAGCAGGAGCAGTGTGGGCAGCAGCTCGGGAAGCTGGAAAGGAAGGTCTGAGGCATTTTGACCCCAGCAGAGACGGGCAGGGAACTCTTCTGGGCACTCACGTGGGCGCTCGGGGCCAGCAGTGGCTGGGGACAGCGGTGACAGGGCTGCAGCGTCCTGTGTCACGAGGGAGAACAGCGCTGCCAGGGCCCAGAAGGAAACCGAAAACAAAAGTTCCTGCAGGGCTTGAAAACGGAATGCGAGTTGAAAATCATGAGTCATCTGCCTCTGCTGGGCTCCTGTGCTCCACAGGCTGCCCTCGCTCCAGGAAGTCCTCGCTCCTGACAGCCCTCGCTCATTCCAGGCAGGAAAAGTCCCTGCCACCCATGGGGAGCCCTGGGTCGCTGCGGGACACAGCCCTGCTGCCCCACAGACCCAACTGGGAAAGCTCCAGAGGCTCCTGAGCTCTTTGCTGGGTGCACCCACACCCTCCCCAGTGTCCTGCGCCACCTGGGCCGTGGCACTGCGGGGTACAGAGGAAATTCCCACTGCTCCCAGTCCCCACAGCTCCAAGGAGCTGCTCCCAGCCTGGGAACAGCTCTGAGTCCTCCCAGTGCCGGTGGGTTCGGCCACGGCCTGGGGTGGCAGAGGAGAAAGCACAGGAGGTTCCTCAGTGGAGGAGGGGGTGGACACCACGCCAGGGGATGGACACCATCCTGGGGGATGGACACCACCCCAGGGGATGGACACTGTGCCAGGGGATGGACACCACCCCAGGGGATGGACACCGCGCACG
>VZRS01006694.1:0-10669 GCA_013398055.1 Ifrita kowaldi
GGCCGCGGTCCGGGACCGGGTGGCCGCGGTGCACCGGGGCTCGGCGCTGCCCGAACGGCTGCGGCTCTACGACGGCTGGGCCGCCCGCTACGAGCAGGTACCGGGGACACCGCGGGGACGGGAGCGCCGGGGGGCCGCGGCTGTCCCCGCTGACCGCCGTGTCCCCGCAGGATGTGGCGGCTCTGGAGTACCGGGCACCGCATCTCGCCGCCGCCTCGCTCTCCTTCGCCTTTGCCCCGCCGCGCGCCGAGGCGCGGCTGCTCGACGTGGCCTGCGGCACCGGGCTCGTAGCGCGGGNGTGGCGCGGGAGGTCCCGGCGGGACGGGACCGGGCGGGCCGGGGATAACGGGACGGGGCGGGGGTGACGGTGCCTCTGTCCCCGCAGCTCCACCGGCGCGGGTTCCGCTGCCTGCACGGCGTGGACGGCAGCGCGGGGATGCTGGAGCAGGCACGGAGCACCGGGCTCTACCAGGAGCTGCGGCTCTGCGTCCTGGGCACGGAGCCGCTGCCCGCGCCCGCAGGTAACGGGAGGGGCCGGCCCCCGGAGGGACCCCTCGGTGACACCCGCGTGTCCCGCAGGTACCGGGAGGGGCCGGACCCCCGGGGACCCCTCGGTGACACTCGCGTATCCCGCAGGTACCGGGAGGGGCCGGACCCCCGGGCACCCCTCGGTGACACCCGCGTGTCCCGCAGGTACCGGGAGGGGCCGGACCCCCGGGGACCCCTCGGTGACACCCGCGTGTCCCGCAGGTACCGGGCCGGCACCGGGCGGGAGGAGCCCCGGAGGGCCCCCCCGGTGACGCCCCGTGTCCTCGCAGAGCACTACGACGCCGTGACGGTGGTGGGGGCCCTGGGCGAGGGGCAGGTGCCGAGCACGGTGCTGCCGGAGCTGCTGCGGGTCACCAAGCCGGGTAAGGGGGGCCCGTGTCCCCTCCCCGTCGCGACCCCCGGGGCGGTGGGATGAGGACACCGGGCCCCGGTGGATGTGGGTCCCCGCTGGACGCTGGGCCCGTGGCACAGCTGGCACTGGCCTTGTCCCTGCTGCCAAGAGACGGGCGGTGGCACGGGGTCCCTGACCCTGCCCACTGCCAGCTCCGGGCAGCGGGACAAGGTCGGAGGTGGCAGTAGTGGTGCTGGTGTGTGACAGCCTGTGCTCAGGCGTGACATCCCGCCCACCCCCTGCCCATCTGCTGCCCACTGGCTCCCCGTCCTGCCCATCTGCTGCCCACTGCCCTGTCCATGCCCTGGCTGTGCCCCTGCCCTGCCCTGCCTGTCCCCTGCGCGCTGACTCCTGGCCGTGCCTCCCCGTGCCCCCACCCCTGCCAGGGGATGCCATCCCCAGAGAGGGACACCCTGGGTCAGTGTTACCTGTCTCCTGTCCCGCAGGCGGCTTCCTGTGCCTGACGACGAGGAGCAACCCCTCGAACCTGCGGTACAAGGCGGAGCTGGAGGCGGCGCTGGGGCAGCTGGAGCGGAGCGGAGCCTGGCAGAAGCTGCTGGCCCAGGAGGTGGAATACTGGGAGAGGGCCACCACCGAGGAGGAGAGCACCCAGGGCACCGGCTACATCTCCGGGGTGGTCTACATCTACCAGAAGTGCCCTGTGCCCCACCTGGAGGAGGGCTGAGAGCCAGCATGGCTCTGGAGGGGGGGTGAGCCCTTGGCCCCTTATAAAACTGAGCCCAGTGACCCCCTCCTGGAGCAGGGCAGCTGCTGAGGGGTGACAACATTTTGGGGGAGTTTCCCCATTCCCTTCCTTGGTTCCTTCTCCCCGAGGTCTGGGCTTGGGGCCGTTGTCTTCTCCTCGGCACGGGGAGGGTCTCCTGGATTCGCCAGGGTCTCCTGGGCACCACCTTTAGCTCTGTCATTCAGGCATTGTCCCCAACACCTCAGCGCTCACCGTGACATCTCACAGACCCACATGGCTGTTCCGAGGCATGTCCAGGCCAGGATGTCTTCTCCCCACCTCACCCACCTCAGCACTCATGGTCCTGGTCACTTCTTCATCTCCCACCCCCAGAGTCTTTACCTGGGGACTATTGGGGGTGGGTCCCCATCGCTGTGTGCTGTGGCCTCCCATCCTCATCCTCCCCAGGGATGAACCCAGCCCTGAGGTGCAGGAGCCTCCACCTCCAGAGCCAGAGCAGCAATGCCAAGGTGGCTCCCAGCTGGAGAGGCTTTCCAAGCGCCACATCCGCCTTTCATCCCACGACAGCTGCTGGGATCTCTCATTTTCCCACAGCTCTGTAGTTAATGGTCTGGGTGGAAAATGAGTTTGGAAGGGATTTGGGGAGCTGGTGGCTGCTCCCCACCCAGGAGCCACCCAGCACTGCCTGCCCAGCCTGTTCCCCCAGCCCCTTGCTGGGCTGCCTCCACAATTCCTCCTCCACTGCTCCCTTGGGAAGTTTTTTACCCAAATTTCTTTCCGGAATATTTGGGTTTTTTTCATTTTTCCCTTCCCTCAGACCTGTTCCTGCTCATCCTGTTCCCGTGTTCCTGGGAACAGGTTGCATCCTCCCCCTCAGGAGCTCTTCCCCAATGTCAGGCAATGGCTGTGTCTATCCCTGTCCCTCACCCAGTGCATCCCACATCTTCCACACTCGCTCTCCCCATGGCTCTTGTCACCCCTGTGCTTTGTCCCCCGTGTTTTGGGGTCCCTGTGCCCATCCATAGCTGTCCTACTGCTCCCTCCCTCCCTCCCTCCTTGTCTCCAGCGCTGTCCCCTGGGCAGCCGGGGGTTGTGGCTGTCCCCAGCCCTGCACTTGCCTGTTCAATAAACCCCTGTCCCTGCTGTCTGCCTGGTGTGTGCTGTTCCCAGAGCAATGGGACCCTCCAGGGTGGGTGGCCAGGAGCCTGGAGGGGGGTTCAGCCTTTTACTGGGGTCCCCTCCCAGTGCACGGGGTCTCAGAGCCCCCGGTGTCCCCCTGTGCCTCTCTCAGCTCTCAGCATCCTCTCCCTGCCTCAGTTTCCTGCTGCAGGGAGCACCAGGAGCGCCCCAGCCGGCCACTGCTGATCCCCACGGGAACATGGGATGTTCCAGGTGCTGGAACGCAGCAGCTGGCAGGGCACAGCACCCCCGGACACGTCCCCATCCTCCCCGCACCGCGCTGTTCAAAACGAGCCCAGGCAGCCTTGGTGGCACCAGGATGTTTATAGTCCCTGCCCTGGGGAAGGGCACACGTGGGGACTGTGCTGGGGGTCAGCCAGCGTGGGGATGGGCAGGAGGAGGCAGTGCATGGGCAGGGGTGGCACGGGGACGCGGGACAGGGACAGCGGTGCTCTGCCTTGGGCTGGCACCTGGGCACAGTGGCTCACACATAGTCCTTCATGGCATAGCCCATCGGGCCGCAGGTTTTCACTGCCCTGTACTTCCTGGGGTAGGGGTCCTGCTGGGACTGGGATCCCGAGCAGCACAGGACGCCCCCGCCAAAGAGCTGCAGGGCACTGGAGGCCCAGCCGATGTAGAGGGCAGCCCCCAGCTCTCTCTTGAGGGCCTCAGGCACCATGGGGTTGTAGAAGTTGCTGACGATGCTGTTGGCAGACCAGGAGACGGGGATGAGCAGCATGATGCTGGCCATGATGAAGATGACACCTGACACCGCAGAGATCCTGGTCTTGGTGCCGTTGTCGTCCACGCAGCGGGTGCAGTCAGCTCCCGAGAGGGCCATGAGGAAGGCGAAGAAGGCCACGAAGATGGAGGTGACCACCAGGGCACGAGCAGCCTGCAGGTCGGAGGTGAGCTCCAGCAGGGAGTCGTAGGCCTTGCACTGCATCTGCCCCGTGCTCTCGTAGACGCAGTTCATCCACAGCCCCTCCCAGAACACCTGGGCCACCACGATGTTGGAGCCGATGAAGGCCGTCACCTTCCACATGGGCAGGGCACAGGTGAGGATGGAGCCCAGCCAGCCCAGCGCGGCCATCATCAGCCCTCCCGTCTGCATGGTCATCATCGCCATCGCCAGCTCCTGCGGGGACAGGGCACGGGTGTCACAGGCACAGCCCCCAGCCAGGGACAGCGTGGGCTGGCTTGGTATGTCCTGCTCCCCACCGGGGTGGGAATGGCTGCAGGACAGCACGGGGACATGAGTGCCATGGGACTGGAAGGACATGGGGACACGGGGAGGTGCTGCAGGACAGGATGGGGACGCTGAGGACCCAGGCCCCGAGCAGGCCAAGGTGCAGGAGCCCCTGTGTGTCACACTGGCCCCCACGCTGTCCCCACAGCACAGCGCAGCCTCTGCCATCGCCCCTTCCCAGGGCATGGCAAGTGTCAGGGAAGGGATGGGTTCTGGGGAGCAGGATGGGGGGCTCGCTGTGCCCATTCCCCGGTGCTCCAGAGTGCAACCCCCCCACCCCACACTCACCCCATGTCACTGGCCATCCCCCAGTGCCCACCCCACGTCCCGCTCCACCACTGGTGCTCAGCCTCCCCGGCCACGAGCCTCATGCCAGGGGCACAGGCAGGGAAGGCAGCCCCCCACCCCCCTCAGCACTGCCTGCTCCCGGTTTGGCTTTGCCCTCACAGCCGTGCTGCAGCGCCCTTTGGACCTGGGATCTCCTCTCCAGGAGGAAATGGAAACGGGCAGAGCGAGCTCAGCTCTGCTCCGATCCTGGCTCTGGGGCTCAGCACCTTCTGTGAAACCACCCCGGAGCAGCCCCAAGAGGGCAAACCCTGGTGAGGGGCTATGGGGTCACCACAGGTGGCGTCCCTGAGAGGGGTGGCTGGTACAGGGACACATGTTGGACACGCCGGCAGCTCCATCATGGTCACACGTGACCGCTGTGGCCCTGGCTCAGCCCAAACCCGGCTCAGCCCCTCACGGAGCAGAGTTCACCCACGGGTGCCTGTGCCGCACTTGGCGGCTGGGACCAGCCGGGGTTTTATGGCCCTGAGCTCAGCGGGGTATCGGCTGTGCCCGGCACACCCTGCGGCTCTTGCCAGAGGTTTCACCATCATTTCCCCTGTCCCAGTTTCGGTTACTTCAGCCTCTCCTCTCCCGTTGTATCCCCATTCGTTCCCCAGCACCTTTCATCCCTCAGCAGCCTGATGGACACCCAGCACTGGGACTTTGCATCCCCTGGGCCGTGAAAGACCCTTTGGGCCAAAATCACAGTCCCTCTCCCCGCGCCCCAGGCAGGCGCCGGGATGATGGGAGCCATCCCGGGCACCCTTCCCCAGCCAGCGGGACCTGGGCCACAGGAGACGCCCAAACCAGGGTGTGTGACCGCCTGCAGGGGGACAGGTGGTGGCTCCATGGATCCCCAGGGGTGCTCGACAGAGCACGGTGCTCACATTCCCACCTGGCCGCCGGCACCGCAGGGTTACGGGCATATTTTCCACCATTCCCGTGCCCCGGGAAGGGACGGGGGAGCTGGGAGCCCTCCAGCCCTCAGATCCAGATGAGACACCCAGAGCCAGGCGGAGTCGCCCCTCGTCCCCACGAGCCCCGAGGTGGGCAGGAAGGATGTTCCCAAGCCAGAGGAGCGCTTGCCGTGCCGGAAGCGAGATAGGCAAAACACCCGGCGCTGCCCACGCCGGCCCCGGGCGCTCCCAGCCGCGGTTCTGGGGTGGCCCCGGGGCCAGCGCGCCCCGACCCGCCCCGGCCGGCGCCCGCCACCTTCTTCATGCTCGGGTGGGAAGATCGCGGCGGGTCAGGCGTGGGACAGGCGTGGGACAGGCTTTGTGCCGTGGAAGCAGCCGCTGTCACCCCCGGGGCCGCTCGGGAGGGGAGCGGCGAGTGATGCCAGGGCTGGAACAGGCGGCGGGGATCTCACGAGGCTCCGAGGAGCAGATTTGGGTGATCTCTCAGGGGGGCGGGAGCCCAGGGCACAGAGCACAGGGCTGTCCCACCACCCAGGCGGGTGTTGAAGAGGGTAAAGAACACGAGGCACAGCGGGGTCTGAGCAGCTGCCGTTTAATGCGGGAAGGCTGGACACGGGGACGGACGGCAGCACAGCCAGGGGTACCGTGAGACCCCACTCCCGGCCCCGGGCACCCCACTGTGGGGCGATGGAGTCGGGTCCGGGAGTCGCCCCCTCCATGCGGGGGCACAGCCCCGCTCCGGTCCCGCCTCCCCGACCGGTTCTCCCAGCCCGGCCGCTGCCTTCCCACTCCCAGGATAATGATGCCCCCGCCCTGGGGAGCTGCCGCGAGAAATCACACTCGGTACGGCCGCTCCGAGCCCCGAAAGTAGGTCAAAGTCAAAATTTAGGGAACAGGCAGGTGAGAGCCCCTGTCACCCATCGAGACCCTGCCGGGGTCTGCAGAGCCACCAGGTTCCCCTGACTACGTGGGACAGGGTCGCTGTCCCTACCAGCACCGACACCGCCACCCACCCCGAGGGACAGACGCGTCCCGGGGAGCTTCACGCGGGGAGAGAGAGCCCTGTGCCACCCGTGGGACGGGCTCCTGCGAGCTGTGTCACCCCATGGCGCACCCCGATACCGGGAGCCAGGAAATGCTCGAGGAGGGATCGGGTGATGTCTGGGAGAAGATGCCTCAGCTGGATGCTCCGGGGGGAGCAGGACTCCCACCGCGGGCAGCCAGGACAGGATCTCCTTGTTCCCTGTCACAACTGAGATTAAAGAACCGGCTTGAATCCCGGTGGAACAAAGGCGGCTCTGTCTGCCCTCCCTCGCACCGCGCCGGCGCCCGGCCAGTCCCAGGCCAGCCGGGGAGGTTGAATGTCCCGGGAGGTCCCCGCTCCCCGGAGCGGCCGGGGGGTCCAGGCAGGCGCGGCGGCTCCTACACGTAGTTGCTGGCTGGCAGCGAGCGAGCAGCCGTGAACTTGGCGGAGTAGGGCTTCTCTCCGCGGGGGGGGCAGGTGCAGCACAGGATCCCCCCCCCCAGCAGCAGCAGCGCCGAGGCCGCCCAGCCCACGTAGAGGGACGAGCCCAGGTCCCGCTTCTGCGAGTCGGAGACCAGCGGGTTGTAGAAGTCCTGGATGATGCTGTTGGCTGACCAAGAGATGGGGATGAGGATGAGGATACCGGCGACGATGAAGATGATGCCGGAGAGGATCATGACCTTGGCTTTGGCGGTGTCGTCCTCCACACAGTTGGTGCACTTGCCGCCGGCGACGGCCAGCAGGGTGCCCAGGATGGCCAGGACGATGGCCACCACCACCATGGCACGGGCGGCTTGCAGGTCCTGCGGCAGCGCCAACATGGAGTCGTAGACCTTGCACTGCATCTGCCCCGTGCTCTGCACCACGCAGCTCATCCACAGCCCTTCCCAGATGATCTGCGCCACCACGATGTTGTTCCCGACGAAGGCCGTCTCCCGCCACATGGGCAGCGCGCAGCAGAGGATGGAGGCCAGCCAGCCGATGACGGAGAGGGCGATGCCCAGCACCTGCATCCCCATGGAGGCCATCGCGCGCTGCCCGCTCCCCTGCCCGCCTCCCGCCGCGCAGTGCCGGCTGCCGGGACCATGGCAGGCATTATATGCCTTTGCCGAGGGAGGAGCGCCGCCGCGGCCGCCGGCCTGCCGCCGGCACCGGACGGAGGGGTAGAACCAGTTTCCCGGGATTCTTCCACTTGTATTTCTCCCTGCAGCGATGACACTTAATATCCCGGTTGCTCCCACAGAGGAGGACGCAGGGGACCGGGATCAGGCCACCCAGGTGCAGGAGTGCATCCCATTGCTGCAGGCAGGCAGGGCATGCCCAGGGCAGCGCTGGGGCTCAGCCTGGGATGCTAAAGGGGAAGAGCCGGTGTCCAGGCACCGGGATACCTCTGCCATCACTGCCAGCACCTTCTGCTCCATCACTTACATGAGGTCCCTTCACGCCTCATGCCTCAGTTTCCCTCCAGCTCATGATGTCAGCCCAGCCTCCGGCCCCCCCACGGCCCCGTGCCGGGGGAGCAGCACATTGTCCCCTCCGGCTGCTGGGCTCTGTGCCCGGCAGGACACAAGCGGCTCTTGTTTGCTCCTTGGCGTCCGTACCAGCACTTCCCTGCCCTCCATTAGGCCTCGGGCAGGAGGTGTCACCGCCCAGACCCACAAACCGGTTGGAGCAGCTGCCGGTTCCCCACGAAGGAGAGACAGCACTGCCTGGGGCAACGGCGGGGGGCAGACCCCAAACCCAGCCCACCTGTGCTCCAGTGCCGAGCCAGGGTTCACACAGCCACCCTGAGCCCCAGCTCTGCCCACGTCCCACTGCCTGCGTGGTGGGGTTGGGGCTGTGAGGGGCAGATGTGGCCTCGCGGTGTCCCAGTGCCGTACCCACTGATCCCAGTGCCGATGCCAATCCAGTGCCAGCACTGATGCCATACTGTAGCTGACCTGTCCTCCTTTAATCCGTGACTCCCACACAGGTCCCCTCCCTGCTCCCTCCGATCCCCCGCAGCACCTGCCCAGGCACAGCACAACACCAGACAGACGGCACAGACGGACAGACGGACATTGCACTGTTTCATCACCCCAGCTTAATCCTGGGCCTCTGAAAAGATAAGAGGCACTGAGATAATCTTAGTTTTCCTGAACACTGGGGTTACCATCACGATCCAACCACTTGTGATCTGCTCGGTGTGACAGACTCTGGAGCTGCTGCTGCTCGTGCCGGGATGTCCCCGGGCATCACGTCCCAGTGTGCTGGGACAAGCCTGGTGGCCCGTGCACTGCAGTGCCAGGAGGATGCCTGGGGACACCCATGTCTCACAGCAGACCCCAGCCTAAGGGCTTGGTCAGGGTCCTGCCTGCCTGACTTGTGCCAGAGGAGCTGCCCAGGCTCCGTCGCTCTGTCCTGCTGGAACGCCCGCGTTGCTCACATACCAGTGTCCACCCTGCGGACAGAGCCTTGTGGTCAAGGGCTCCCTTTAATCTACAAGGCTCCAGAGCATCGCCGCCGGGGCCAGACTCTGCCTGAGGCTTTCACCTCCCAGCCAGCTGCTGCAACCACCACATCATTTGGGGCTGGAGAGAAGCACACGCCCACGTGTGTGTGTGGCTCGCATGGGCCGTGCCCCCGCAGGCACGTGGGGACATGTCTGGGCTGGGGACAAATGACAAGGTGGGGACAGGGACTCCCCCGCGCACACAGCATCAAAGCTTGAGCTGCTCATACTCCCCCTCGGAGGCAGAGCAGGCGCCAGCACGGCCTCTGACAGCCAATTACTGTAATTAATGCTGGAACGTGACAGATATTCCAACTGGCAGCTGCCACACAGGGGCAGCCCCTGTGCCCTTCCCCACGTTCCCCAGTGACACACCTGCCTGGACAGCACTGCCAGCCCCGTGTCCCCAGCACTGCCGGCCAGCAGGACCAACAGACACCGGCTCGGCACGGAGCAGAGGAGCAACAGCCAACCCCAGTGCCCTTGGAGCCCGAGGATGGTGCTGCAGCACAGGTGGGACCAGCGAGCAGCTCAGGACATGCCATCCAGGGCAACCACTCCATGGACACCGGCCCCACACGGACACCAGCCCCACAGCCCCGCCCCAGTGCTCATTCCCAGTGCATCCTGCAGGACCCCCCATCCCAGCTTTGCCCCAGTGTCACCTGCAAGGAGCCGTGGCACAGGCACAGGTCCTGGTGGGACCACAGCCCATTGCTCAGCAGGGAGCCCCTCCAACCCTAAACAGGGTGCTCAACACACTCAACCCATCTCAAGCCTTCACCCCCCAGCACCTGCCCCAGCACCCCGACAGGGGTGGATGCCCTGCCCCAAAACCAGTGGGATTTGAAGGACGTGTGAGAGCCTGGGTTCCCATCCCTGCTCCACTGCACTGAGAGGGTTGGTGAGGGCAGAGCCCCGTCCTGGCATTTCCATCAGGAAACACCTTTTGACACTTGTCCTGGGTTCACCAGCATGGAGACACACTGCGGCCCCCGGGCTGGGCAGTGAGGCCATCCCCAGGCAGGGAGGCGACATTAAACCCAGGGTCACCACAATGCCAGGCACTGCTGGGTGCACAGCAGAGGCTGTGTCACCCTGACCTTGCTCAGGGCAGAGGACACCCCGTAGAGAGAGAGGGCTTGGGACACGAATCTCCTGCCGAAAAGGGTTTGGGGGCATCTCCGCTCAGGACGTGGATGACAGTCCCACCTCACACACCCCGTGCTACTGAGCCGAGAGCCCCTCATCCCCCAGGACCCACGCACAAACCCACCAACCCAGCTACCTCAGGGTCCCAGAAAGGCAGGTGAGACTTGCCAGCAAACGATGATCCACCGGGATCTCTGGCTTCACATCTGCCAAGCGAGGCACGGCCAACAGCCCTCCCGCTCAGCCCGTGAGGAGCGGGGCAGCCTCTCCCCGCCGGAGGCCGAGGATTAATTACCGGCAGCCCAGAGACTGAATGTTCCCAAAAACATCCTTGCCCAACATAAACCCCTCCGACCGACTCAAATATGCACAGTCAGGTTGTTTCTCGCTATGGGAAAGCAAAGTCTTATCGGGAGGGGAGCCGCGCGCCGGGGCCTGCGGGGTCCCTGCGGGGAGAGACGGGACCTTCGGCCTTAAGTCGCTCTGAAAGTCAAAACTGTCCAAATTCTGAGCAACAAGTGGCTCCCAACAGGGACAACAGCCCCAAGCGCTGCCAAAGTGGTTGGCGAAGGGATGGGGGAGATGATGGATCAGGAAGGGGGTCACGGGCGGTGCGGTGGGGGTCTCCCAGGGGCGATGCTCGGAGGAAGCGGGATGCCACGGCAAAGCCCTGGGGACGCC
>VZRS01006698.1:294-19538 GCA_013398055.1 Ifrita kowaldi
CTCGGCCCCTTATCGTCCCCTCTGCCCGCCGTGTCCTGCCGAGATCCCGCCGTCCGATCCGGGTCTCTGCTGTCCGCGCTGTCCCCGCCGCTCCGGCACGGTCCCAGTCGCTCCCTACGGTGCCCTTCACCCCTCCTCGTCCCCTCCGCCCCACCGCGTCCCTGCTGTCCCACCGGGGTCACGGATACCCCACCCGGGGTTCTGCTGTCCCCTCTGCCTCCCGCTAGCTGCTGTCCCCTTTGTCTCCCGATTCCGGCTGTCCGCGCAATCCCCGCCGCCATCCCGACACCCCAGCGGGGCCCCGCTGCCCCCGGGCTGTCCCCGCTGTCCCCAGACAGTCCCTCCTGCCCCCAGAGGGGGGTCCCGTTATCCCACCGGGAACGCAGCTGTCCCCGCCGGGATCCCCGCTTTCCCCGGGGGATCCCGCTGCCTCCTCGGTCTTCTATCGTCCCCTGGAGGTCCCCGCTGACCCCGGACTGTCCCTCCTGCCTCTCGAGGGTCCCTCTTGCCTCCTTCCCTCTGTCCCACCGGGGATCCCGTTATGCCAACGGGAACGCTGCTGTCCTCACTGCCCCAAGAGGGTCCCGTTATTCCACCGGGAGCACCGCTGTCCTTATTGCACCGTGGGGATCCCCGCTGTCTCCAGGGGGTCCCCATTATCCCCTGGTCCCTCTTGCCCCAGGCTTCGCAGGGACGTGGCTTCTGCCCCATGACAGGGGCGTAGGGGGGGGGACACACGGACCCGTCACCATGACAACGTCCCCGGTGCCCCCGCCCCGTCCCTGTGCTAACGTTAGGACCGTTAACCCTGAAGCTGTCAGCACCGGGAGGGATGCGGCGGGACCACATCCCCGACGCGAAGAGCGGACAGCCCCGCCATCGCAGCGCTTGTCACACCCCCCTGCACACCCGGTGCCCCGTCGGGACCGCGGCGGGAGCGCTCGGTCCCCGCCGCTCCGCCCGTCCCGTCGGGGCCCGCAGGTGCGCTCCTCCGCTCGATCTCTCGGCCGCCGACTGCTCCGGCCTCGCTCGGGGATCGCTTAGTGCTGCCTTCCGCCTCCACGTGCGCCACAGCCATGGCGGCCCCCGTGCGGGCCGGGAGCGCGGCCCCGGTGCCCGCCAAAGGTGGGCTGGGACCGGGTCAGCGCGGGGCTCCCGGTGCCGCTGCCGGGCGCTGTTTTGGTTGCCTCGACGGGGGAGGCCGGGCCGGTGGCGGGAGGTGGCTCCGCCACCGTCCCGGCCACCCCCGCCGCCGGCCCGGCCCAGCTGGCCCTTTGTCGGTTGTCCCGTGGGCCGTGCGGGGAGGGTTTGGTGGCTCGTGAGTGCCGGTGTTGGGCTGGAAATAGTGAATAATCCCCCTGCTGTCACTCCCCCGCCGCACTCTGGCATCGCCGAGATGTAAGGGGGCGGCTGCTGTTGGGGGGCGGCTTCAGGATGAGGCTCCCGGGGATGGATCACCCGGCGCTGGGTGGCTTTTTCCCGGTGGGATAACGGGATCCCCGTGTCGGGGAAGCAGGGATGCATTCGGGTGTCGCCGGGGTGCTGGCGGATGAGCCGTGAGGGGCTGTGCTTGGTGTCCCCTCGGTGTGCGGCCAGCCAGCTGCACTCAGAGGGTTTCACGTAAGTTACAGCGGTGCTTTCTGGGCTAAAAAAACCCGCCTCGTTCCCCAAAAAAGCACCAGCAGTCTGCCCCCAGCGTGAAGGGCAGGACCCCACCCCTTTTCCCCGCTTGTCCGTAGGGGTTTGAGCACAGCGACCCTTCTCCCGCTTGACCCGAGGATTGGCATGAGGACAGCAAGGATGCCCCGTGGGGTGCGGGGTGCCGGGGGGTGCTGTGCCCTCCCGATCGCTCCTTTAGGCCCCCCCCGTTTGTCCCGCAGCCCGAGGCCCCGCGCGGCACGTGGCACAGCAGATCCCCGAGGAGATCCTCGGGAACGCGGAGCTGCGGGAGGCGGCGGAGGCCCTGCCCCCCAACTACAACTTCGAGATCCCCAAGACCATCTGGCGCATCCGGCAGGCTCAGGCCAAGAAGGGTGAGCGCTGACCCGGGGGATGAGCGGGTTTGGGGCTGGTTTGTGTTGCTCAGCACCCCCCCCCAACAATGGGACCCCCATGGGGCAGGGGTGGCACCGAGCTGCTGCTGTGGCCCGGCGTGTTTAGGCTCTGTCTTGGCGAGCTCTGCTCCTCTCGAGGGGGGGTTAATAGATCTGTATCTCTGGATTATAATCGCATTGGACAGGACAGGTTGAGCTGCGCGGACCTGTCAGCCTGGAGATGTGTCTGGGATGCTGGCCAGGTCCCTGCTGTGCTCCTCTTGCCTCTCTCCTCTCTCCCTGCACTTTCCTGACACGCTGCCGGGGCCGGGAAGAGGGAGCCCCACAACACCGGGCACCGGGGCGGGGCTGGCAGGGAGCTGGGCCGTGCTGCTCTCTGATCTGAACCTTCCTCGGGGTCCTGGGAGCTCTGAACCTTCCTCAGAGAGTTGTGTAGCCCCAGAGGAGCGGGGAGTGATTGTGGAGGCTTCAGGCGTGGTGCCAGGGCTTTCCCTGCACAGCCTGTGCATCCCACTGAGCAATATGTGATCAACTGCAGCGAGCAGGGCACGGAGCCTCCCCCTCCATCCCCGGGTGTCACCGGCGTCCCCACCCTCACTTCAGGCGCAGGCAGGGGCCGTGTGGCGGAGCCAGATTCGAAATGCTTTGTATCCACCTGGGAACGTCTCTGCCTGCTGCCACCGAGCTGGCAGGGCTGGCAGGCGTCACGGGGGATGTTCTGGAAGCTGAGCTGCTCCCGGCTGCGATGCCGAAGGGCCGGAGGGTGTGGAGCTGCCCGATGCATCCTCCCAGCTGCGGTGTGGGAGTCAGGGCTGGACGTGTCCCATCAGGACACGGCGAGGCCGCCCAGCCGTGCTGCTCTGGCTTTCCTTGCTGTGTTTTGCTGCTTGGCACCTCCTAATTAAATGTAAATATGCGGCTGGGATTTAGGCTTCCGAGCTGGGAGCGGAGCCCATCAGCCAGCCAGCCGTGCTGGGATTTAAAAATCCGCGTGTGCAGAGACCAGCCAGGGGCTCGTTGCTGGGGGAACGCAGCCTCCCACCGGGCTGCAGCCAGCCCTGCCTGTGCCCTGCCTGCTGTGGGGTTTGGGGGGGCTGGGGGGCACCCCTTGTCCCCCATTGTGTTGTGATGGTGGAGAGCAACCCAGCTGCCTCCTGCCAGCCCCGTGTTTGCAGATCTGGGGTGGAGGGCAACCCCAAATGGGCCAAAATGGTCTCAAATGGTCTAGGGGATGCTGGGACACAGAGCCCTCATCCCTGCCAGGTCAGGCAGGGGCTGGCAGAGTACATGCAGCTTTCCTTAGGCCCTGCAGGTTGGAATAGGGCGGGATCAGCCCGATTTGAGCCAGGCCTTTACACAGCTCCACACTGGCCAGCAGGCTGGGTCTGGCAGCACAGGGATTTTGTTGGATGGGAATCTGGAGAGAGTGTTTGGATAGATAGCATGGAAGCTGGGATATCTTAGTGGGATTGGGAGGCGAAACAACAACAGGATTAATGGGGCCTCCACCATTCACCTCTTCCAACGTGATCCCTGCTCCTCCCCACCACCCCGTGGGGGGCTCCTGGCTGGGCCCCAGGCACTGGGCAGTCCGCTGGCCTTTGGAGGAACAGGGATTGTTCCGAGCTGTGAGGAGGGAGCAAATGAGGAAACATAATTTGTTGTTGAATAAATTCCTGCAAGGCACAACACTGCGGCTGCTGCTGGCCACCCTCCTGAAATGGGAAGAGAAGCTGAGAGAGGGGTGTGGAGAAGGGCAGCAAGGATGATCAAAGGTTTGGGGCAGCTTCTGTATAAGGAGAGATTAAATAGATTTAGATCCTTTAGCTGGAAAAGAGGTGAACGAAGGGGGATATGATGGGGATGTAGAATTGTGAATGATGTGGAGAGGCTGAACAGGGGATGATTATTCACTCTTTCTTGTACCAGGAGAACCAGGGGCACGCATTTACATTATTAGGAGCAGGTTTAAAATAAACAGAAGAAAGTACCTTTTCCTGTGCAGCACATAATTAAAATCTGGAAGTCATTACTGCGGGAAGCGGGAGAGACCAGCAGTGTCAGCGGGTTCAGAGAGGGATGAGATGTGTGCACAGGGAGAGTGGATACAGCCCAAGGCAGGATGGTGTGCACCCCAGCTGCCAGAGCCACCCGGATTTTTGGCCAACGCCTGACTGGTTTGGGGAAGGTGGTTTGTGGCTATACCTTGAGCTGGTCCCCAGTTCAGGATGTCCCTTCCAGCCCCTCCTAACCTCGTGGCTGTTTCTCTTCCCAGTGGCCCTGCAGATGCCGGAAGGGCTCCTCATGTTTGCCTGCACCATCGCTGACATCATTGAGCGGTAAGACCACGGCTTTTCCCTGCTTCCCTGCTGGGCTCCGGGGCTGGGGAGGGGATGGGGGCTGTTGCTGGGAGTAGGGTGGCCACTGGGCAGGATGAGGCCCAGGGCTATGGATGAGGGGATGGTGTGGCTGCCCTCGTGGGGCCACAGCCTGGCTGGGCAGCCCTGCGGCAGGTCACGGGGACCTGCTGCCAGCCCTGGGGACGGGGACCGGCACGGTGCCAGCCTAGCCCTCGCTGCTTGGCTTCTCCTTCCCTCTCCGCTGTGCCGGGAGCTGCTGACAGGCTCAGCGTGCCGGGGCCCCCGCGGGGGTGCTGGAGCCGGGGAGCAGCCGTGTTAACAACCGGCTGACGCCAGCCCGGTGCGCTGGCCCGCTGGCCACGGCGGCACAGCCGGGGGAGGGCTGGCAGCGGGGCCACCGCTGCGGCACGGATCCGTCCTCCTCCCCCATGGCCTCGTCCTGCCTCTGCAGCCACGCTGCCCAGCACGGAGATGCTCAGGGGCAGCCTTGCTGCGGCTGGGGAGGCTTGAGGCCGTGGTGATAGCACGGAAAGGGTCACTCCTGCTGGGTGACCCCTTTGCCGCGGCTCCTCTCTTGATTTTTCTGTGCCGCTTGAGAGGCGAGGCTGAGGCACCGGAGAGGAGCTGGGCTGTGCAGTGACAGTGGATGCAGGCACCTTGCAGAAATTGGCCGTGATCTCTTTCCTGCCGAGCGCGTCTGCCTTCCTCCCCACCCACCACAGCCCCCTCCGCAGCCCCTCTCTGTTTTAGCACAATGAATTAGTGCTAATAGCGCTTCGTGCCTCGTCTGCCATCGGGGTCGTGGCACTCATTAGCAGCTGCTTTCCCGGGGCCGGCAGCCTCGCCTCCCCGCCCCGAGCCAAGCTGCCGCTGCCGTGCCGGGTGGGAAGGCAGCCGTGCCCGCGGGCTTTGTCCCCGCTTTGCCATCGCCTCCCCCGCGGGGATCGCGGCAGCCCCAGGCTCGGTGGGAAGGTGGGCGCGGGCAGGGGACGGGCGCGGGGGGCAGGGGATGGGTGCGAGTGTGGGCAGCTCCGCGTGGGTTTGTCCCTTTAAGTGGAGCTGCCTCCTCTCCGGCTTTGGCACCCAGCCGCTTTCATGTCTCCGACTTCAAAGGCAGCGGATTAAGGGGCTCTTTTATCTGAATGAAACCTTAAGCCCCATTTCCCGGTGGATGGTGGATTCCAGGGTGCTGAATGCCGGGGTGCGGGTGGATTCCGGAGTGCTGGAGTCCTTGCTGGACTCGCCCTCTTTGCTGGGAGTGCTCCAGGGGTGCTGGTGGGAGATGGGTGCCGTGGGGGTGGAGGTGCCCAGCCAGGGGAGAGGATGTGGGGGCACTGATGGGATGGTGTTTGGATGTGGGATGGCTCCAAGGCTGAGCAGGAGGGCTGTATCTTTCCCTCGCTGCCACCATGCATCACCCAGAGACACCCCACTGCCGGTCCCTTACTGAGAGCACTGGGTGCCATCCGTGATCCTGGCTGGGATGTGGCCGTGCTGGGTACCAGCACTGCCAGCCAGAGGATTGTAGCTGTGGGCAGGAGTGAGCCCAGCCCTGTGTCCCCTCTCTCGGGGACACACTCGGGACCGGTTACACTGCCAGAGGTGAGGTGTGAATCGGCAGGTGGCCTCGTTAGTTCCTGCCTCTTCCTGCTATTAATATTCATCGCCAGCATTAATGTGGAATCGCAGCTCGGCCGCCCGCTCCTGCTGGCCCTCCTCACCCAGTGCTGGGGCCGGATGAGCCTCCGACGTGACAGGAATCGCTGCAGCCGCGTGCCGTGGCCAGGCTGGGGACAGGGGCTTGGGCTACCATCAGCTCTGGGCTGGTGTCCCCTTCTGGTGACAGAGAGGATGTGAGGGCTGAGCGTGACAGGAATGCCTGTGTGCCCACGGCGGGCATTGCTCAGCGAGCAGCCCCTTTCCCCCAGTCCATCCCCACAGCCTCCTGCCCTGTCCTTGCTGGTGGGAGTTTGGGGAGCGAGTTCCCGCTACATTCTCTGCTGCTGGCTGCAGAGCCGTGCCCGGGGCTGGTGCCCCTGGGGTGACAGTGCCCACCCCTGTGCGTTCCGGTTGAACTGGAGCCGTGTCAGCTGCCACTCAGACGGAATATTTATCCCTTTCTGCTGGAGCTGCCTTTTAATAGAATATTTGTGCCGTGGCCTGGTGGTGCTGGGGAGAGCCGAGAGGGGGGATGTGGCTCACTCCCCCGCATCACAGGCGGCTCGGGGAGGACACGGTGCTCGCTCTGCGTCTGTCTGTCCCCGTGCAGTGGGATGCCGGTGTCACCACGTCCCTCACTGCCATGTGGGAGCGAGCAGGCCCCCGGGGAGACCCCTGGGGTAAGGAGGGGAGGGGGCGGCCAGGCTGGGCCTGTCTGAGCTTCCCAGCTTTGCACTGGCACTTGCCGAGCCCCGAGGGGCTGCGGGGGATGAAGATGTAGCCGGAGCATCAGAGGCGCCGTGGGGTTCTTAGCCTGCAGCCTTTGAAATCGAGAGCGCGCTCGGAGCGGAGCATTGACCGGTGTGAGGCCAGTTAATTACCGTTAATAGGTTTGTCATTGTCAAAGCTGTGCCGGGGCGAGCGGCCCGGCTTCGCGGGGCGGGGCGGGGAGGGTAGCGGGGCCGGGGTCTGCGCGCTGCCGGCGCCGCATCACGACGCTCCCGCGGCACCTTCCAAATTGGCTCCATTTGTCACGGCTGATGTAATTCGGCAGAGGGGAACTCGTGCTGGGGGGCGGCAGCGTGGAGAGCCGCGTGGGGGGAGCTCGGACCCCGGCTCGCCGAGGGGGCAGCCCCCCAGCCCACCCGCTGTCGTGCCGGGAAGGTGGCAGTCGTGTCCCCCTGCACCACCAGCTCGCAGCTGGGGGCTGTGCAGCCAGGAGCGGACCCCTGCTCCCC
This sequence comes from Ifrita kowaldi, assembly GCA_013398055.1. Classification (NCBI taxonomy): domain Eukaryota; kingdom Metazoa; phylum Chordata; class Aves; order Passeriformes; family Cinclosomatidae; genus Ifrita; species Ifrita kowaldi. The sequence goes on from VZRS01006698.1 coordinate 7,606, forward strand.
TCCCTGCCGGGGCTGGAGCAGACGGATCAGCTGGGCTCTCAGCTGGGCTTTTGATTCCGTGTTAATAAAGTCGGCTGTCAGGCTTCGCAGCTGCTAATCCCTCTGTCTTCCTGTGCCGCGACGGGGTGAGAGGCTCCTGCTAATCAGTGGCAGGGATGGGCGATGGCAGGGGGGCCCAGGGGTGTCCTGATGCCAGCACAGGCTGCCCTGCCACAGCTTTAAACACCTCTCAACTCCCAATGGCTTTTGAAGATCCATGCGAGGCAGTGCTGGAGGCACACAGACCGTGCAAGTCTCATCCTGGTGACTCAGGAGCATATGGGGACTTTTTGGAGTGACAGCGGGTCCTGATTGAGCAATAAAGAGTTAAACATCTGTGTGCCCAGCCCAACAGCTGCGGCAGAGCTTGAAATGCCCCACTACAGCCAGGACAAAACAGCCCCTGATGACCGGTGTGCCCGGCAGTCGCCGGTGCCATGGCTGGTTTGCCCAGCAGGTTCTCAGTGCCAGCAGGCACCGGCTCCCTTGGCTAGGCAGGTCTGCCGTGTGGCACTGAGCAATGTGGCACTGAACGCTGTGATGAAGCTGGCAGCATCACCAGGAGGTCCCAAAAGGCCACCCTGGGACACTGACACAGGTCAGGATCTGGCCTCAGCTGCACCGTGCCGTGGCTCTGCCGGCCAGCGCTGCCTCCCCTTCTCCTGTTGTCCTTTGAGCACAACCTGGAGGCGCTGGCAGTGGGCGCACGCTGTGCAGGGGAATTTAATCACTGTCATTAACCACACAACAGCATCATTAGGAGGAATGAAGTTCTCACTTCATTGGAGATGTTCAAAACCTTCTACCCGGGTGGTGGCTGCGCCAGGGGGATCGGGCAGGGGGGAATGTGGGGGGTCTATAGGGCTGTCACCTCCTATAGGGCTGGGATGTGCCAGCACAGGTGTGGTGCCCACCACCACGTGCCCCATGCCACCTCCTTGTATCCCACAGAGCTCTGTGGCCTGGCCATTGTGAAGAGGGGACAGGCACCATCCAGGCACAGGATGGTCATGGTGGCTTTACAACCAAGATGCACTTGCCCTTGGTTTGCCTTATTTTGGGGTTTTTTGCTGCTACGGGACCAGCAAAGCTGGGGTGCCCTGGGACATGCCCCTTGGGATGGTGGTGTTGGACCTGGCACCTATAGTGAGGACAGAGTGGGAAGTCCCCTCAGGGGAGGGGACCCAGCTGGAGATGGTTGCTCCCGGGGGGCTGTGGGGACACCCACCTCTCCCCATCCTGCTCCGTTTGCAGAAGCTCTGTGGGGCCCCATCACTGCCCAGCTGCAGCCGGGCTCTTCCAGCACCAATCGCAATAAAATCGCAAACTCATTATTTTAATTATGTGCAGCCTTCCTGTGCTAATGAAGTTGGGAGTCTAGTAATGGGGCTTGGTGATGGGCTTCTCCACTAATTAAGTGCCCTGTTCTCGGCTGGAGCTGCGCTCAGCCCCCACAGCTCAGGACAGCAGCACCCACGGGTATCCTGGGACACACTGGCGTTGGGCACAGGGCAAGTAGCGGGTGTGGGGTTTATGGGGTGATCATGGGGTGGTTGTGAGGTATTTGAAGGGCCACATGCAGGTGAGGCAGGTGGCTGTGAAGTAAGGGGCAGTCTGCACTGTGTCCCTGTTCCCAGCACAGCATGCAGGCATCCCAGCGCTGGCTCCATCCTCCCATAGCCCCGTGGTGCCAGGACTGGCCACTCTCAGCCCAGTCCCCTCAATGCCCTCCCCACCAAAGGCTGATGGACACACGGGGGCTGAGGACTCGTCCCTGCTGGGGGAGAGCAGCTCTGCCTCACGGCTTGAGGACCAGCACTGTATCATTCACACACTGCCAAGGGACCTCGCGCTCCTGCCAGCAGCAAATGCTCTCATTCATTTTTCGAGGGGCTGGGATAAATCAGGGCTGCTCCAGCCGAGTGCCTGTGCTCAGGTGACACGGACTGACTACCCCATGCTTTGAGACAGGCAGGCACTGTGTGTGCATGTCTCTGACCCAGCGTTTTCAGCCCCCAAACTTGTCCCTGGATTGCTGCTGCCTCCATCCTGCACTGGGGAGCAGGGCTGGGAGGGCCTGGGGGTCCCAGCTGGGATCGTGGCCGGGATCTGGCCCGCCCTGGAGCACATCCTGCCAGTGCTGAGCATGGCGCTTTATAAATGGGATTTTGGGAGCCATCTGTTTAAAGGAGCAGATAATGAATTAGGGGGAGATGAGAAAAATGCTAAGGCCAGGCGGTTTTTCAGAATGAGCCGGGGTTTGCGGGATGTAAAAGATGAATAACCTCCCCACGTGTTCAATATTCATGAGCTCCCAGCTGTAATGAGCGTCTAGGCGCTGGGTGGGGACATCCCTGTCACCACTGCCAGCACGCTGCTGGGACCCACCCGCGGCTGTGACGACTTCCAGGGACACAAAACACCGACAAGGACGCTCCCGTGGCTGCCCCTTGTCCACGTCGTGGTCCGGGCTGGTTGGTGAGCAGCTCCCCAGCCCGTGTCGGAGGCAGGTGGCTGCTAATTGACATTTCCTTCCTCTGTAGTTTGATGAAAGACTCTGGCGACACCGAACTGATTAAAACATCAAGGGGAGGCCCTGGCGCTTGCCTTTGATTTGTCTCGGGAGATGATTACGGCTCCACTCGATTGTCCAGCCCAGCCGGAGCGGGTGATCCTGGTGTGTGCCGTCCTGGAGCCTCTCCTGCAGCACCACCAGGCTCCTGGCCTCGCCAGCACCATTCATTGGGTTCCCTCCTCACCAAGCATCATCCCGTAGCATCTTTGCTCAGCTGTGACTCCGCTCCCCACAGCCAGAGGAGGAATCTTGGCCAGAGCAGGGCTCAGCCCCATCTCTCCCTGCCCAGCTGCAGCCCCGCACACCGGGCAGGGCCACAGGCACCTCTGCCCTCCTCCTTCCACCGTTGCTATTTCACTTTCTTTCTCTTCACCCCCAGGGACTTTCTCTGGGGTTTGGGCCAATTTGCATACATTTTAATCTATAAAAAATTAAGCGGCGCTGGCTGCCGCTCTGAGTCAGACCTCCCCATCCTGAATCTTAAGGAGCTGAATAATTTTCCACTTTTGCTGAGATGTGTGGAGTCTGATTCATGTTCATCTCATCACCTCTCATTAGAGGAGGGGGCTGGGGGCTCTGAAGGGTGGGAAGAGCCTTCTCGAACCTTCACTGGCAGCCCCCAGCCCGATGGCGTGGCCAGTGGAGGAGCCATCCTCCCATCCAGGCTGCACTGGCTGTGAGGAATCGCGGGATTTGGGTGCTGGCGGGATCCAGCCCATCTTCTGACGCTCCCCAGCTGCATCCCCAACCCTTGGAAAACCGCGTGGAGTGGGAGCTGTCCAGGCTGGATGCGGGAGGTGAGGATGGCTGTGCCCCCTCCTCGGGGATGCTCCAGCAGAGCTACTCCCCTGTCCCCCTCCCCGGGTGCTGACGGATGGGCCGGAGCTGTTAATATTCAGCACGCTCCGCCATTTCTCCACCTTCTGCCATCTGCCCAGCTCTGCCCACCATTTCTATTCTTGCCACCGACGTAACGCTCCCTGCCTGGCGCTTGGGGGGAGCGCGGGACCCTGGCCCCCAGCCAGCGCTGGGTGCTGGAGGGGGTGACGCTGTGCCAGGGCCTCCTCCTTCCCCGGTCCCCTCACGCCAACCCCGTGCCAGCAGCCGGGGGGACCCCGCTGGCACCGAGCTACAGCTGCTGGTGCGGCCTCCTCGAGTGAATAAGGAATTAGCATCTGGTTTAAGCAGCCCCTCCAGGCACGGGGCTTTGTCATCGCGATACCTGCTCTCATCCTGCCGCGGCAGCTCCCCGGGAAGGCAGCCAAGCTAATAATCCCCCAAAATGGTGCAATAAAATACCCACAAAGGTGGCGCCTCTGAATCACGCCAGAGTCCTGGCTTTGCTGCTCGGTGCTGGTGTGTGCCCCTTCATCCACAGGCTGGCAGGTGCCAGGCGGGTTTGGACTGGAGTGCTGAGGGTAGTGGACAGCACCTGTGGTGGTTTGGTGTTTTTGCTCTCCAAGTGCCTCTTAAACACCAGCTCTTCTGGAGGTCACCCAGTTTGGCCAAACTGGCATCCAGGGGTGACACAGCCAGCTGCAGATTGGGTTCACTGGCTCACACGGTGCCCAGGCATGTGGGGTGATGCTGGCTTGGCTGGCACCACAAGGGATGCCAGGACAGCAGTTCTGCCCATCCTGGTGGCTGCAGTCCCCAGGGCTGGCTGGTGGAAGCGGTGGCACCACGCTGTGCCGGGTCTCCCTCTGCTGCTCTCCCCGCTGGAGCATTAGGAATCTGGCAGCGTATTGTTTGATGAGTGGATAATCCGCTGAATTGCAAACAGCTTTACCCAATTGAAGAGGCGGATTACCGCTCTCCAGCTTAATCGTGTTGACATCTCGGAGAGTAGCCAGGGCTTGTCCTCTTCGGCGCGTGGCTCGGTGGCAGCGCGGGGTCCCCCGGTAGTGACATGCCACGGGGTTGGGGGGCAGAACCTGGGCTGTGGTGGCACAGCCGTGACCCTCAGTGCTGCGCCTTCCCACAGATTCACGGATGCAGAGGCGGTGGTGATGGGCGACGTGACCTACGGCGCCTGCTGCGTGGACGACTACACGGCCCGGGCCCTGGGCGCTGACTTCCTGGTGCACTATGGACACAGTTGCCTAAGTAGGTGACACTCAGCCCCGGGGTGCTGCTGGGGTGGCCGTGTGTGGCACTGTGGAGGCTGTGCCGCTGCCACCATGCCATGCCAAGCAACTCCACACCCCTCTCGATGCCAGCTCAGAGACTTAGTGCCAGAGGCTAATCCCTTCCCAAAGGGATTTCTGTTCTCCAGCTTCAGCTGCTGGCTTTGGATGGGGCCAGGCTGGCTGGGTGGCTGCTCACGGGCAGGATTTTGGGCGCAGCAGGGCGTGCTCATCCTGCTCGGCTGCGGCGGCAGCGCATGGATCCAGCCCTGTGCCCAAGAGCAGAGCAGCAAGGCTGTGGCTTGGCAGGACCCCGCTGGCCTAGGAGCTGCCAGCGGGGATGAGGCTGCTCCTGCCCCCGACCTGGCCTCTGTGGAGTGATGAGGAAGGGAATGATGGCAGAGGAGAGCGAGGGCCTGGGGGTCCCGCTCGCCCCGAGGCCGGGAAAGGCATCTTTGCGGGTACAGTGCAGGCTGGGCGGGGAAGGGAGGAGGAGGCTGTGTGCTCCCCAGGCGGACAGTACTCTGGATCCAGTTGCCATGGAAACTGCGCTGCTGTCCCAGATGCTGCTAACTTTGAAGTCCACCCAGGATGGAATCAGCCCAAAAATAACAATAAGACGCTCTGGGTTTTAAGGTGGATCTGCAGAATTGCCGTAGCGAGCGGCAGGCGTGTGCATCCCTGCTGCCGCCACGCTGCCGGCACCTGGCAGCCCTCCTGGACGTTTATGGGGCTCTATAAACGGGCTTGAAGAATTGCATCAGGCTCTGTATGAAATACTGACTCCCCAGTTGAGAACTCTGTCCTGAAAGCCACGTCCGTGTGAGCGTTCGTGGTGATAAATATGTGTGCTAGGTGCTTTGTTACGGAAGGAGGGTTATGGGCACCACTGGAACAGGGAGTATAAAACTCCTGGTTTGTAGCCTGCTGCTCATGAATGAACAGCAGGAAGGGGAGGAAGGGGCCAGGGAACGGGAGTCACATCAGCTAGAGCTGCTCCCTGCAGGGACAGGCAGGCACTGCCATGCTGACTGTCACCAGCCCAGCTGCCATCTGCTGCCCGTGGCCTTGTTGCCCTTGCCCTGCTCTGGGTTGGGTGGGTCACAGGGCAGAGTTGGGTGGGTCACAGGGCACGCTGCGTTACCCACGGGCTGCTGTGAGGATGCTGGGCTCCTTTCGAGCTGCCCATGGTGGTCCTGTCACCAGGGTGGCCAGTGGTGAGGCACACGGATGCTTCCTGCTCCTTCCTGGCCCCACGTGCCCCGCAGGAGGGAGTAATTTGCACTTAATTGTGATCAGGCAAAGAGCACCAAAATGGGAAGTGAATGCGGAGCTGCAGATCGATGTGGACTCTGTGTACTTTAATTATTCACTTAATCGTGGTGACAAAGGCTTCTTAGCACCAGGGGTAATTAGATTTGTGTTCATTGATTCCCCAGGCTGCCATTATCTGGAGAGAAACGAGCGGGTGCTCTCCGTGGCTCCCACCTGCACCGCCTGCCCTTGGTGCCAGCACTGGCAGAGGGGTGGCACAGCCCACCCTGCCTATGCCAGGGCAGTTTGGGGCACAGGGATGCTTTATCCCCTAGCTACAGGCAGCAAAAGCGTGGGGCTCACTGGAGCCCCGGGTGTACCCCACACTCAGACCCTGTCTCTTCCCGTCACCAGTCCCCATCGACTCCACGCAGGGGCTGAAGATGCTCTATGTGTTCGTGGACATAAAGATCGATGCCTCCCATTTCCTGGAGACCATTCGCTTCAACTTCGCGGCAGGCACCTCCCTGGCCCTGGTCAGCACCATCCAGTTCGTTTCCACGGTGCAGGTGAGATGGAGATCCCTGGCTTTTGTCTCCCGTTGAGTTTTCCCCTGGCTCAGCCCTGGGAGCGGCTGCCCCGGGGTGGAGCCGGTTCCCCTCTGACGAGTCGCTGCAATAATGTGCTGCTGCCATAATGTTGATCAAGTACTTTATAATAACTCTGATCAATGTTTCATGGCGGCACCCCTCCCCAGCTCCCCCGGGAGCTGCTCTGGAAATGTCAGGGCAGGCGGTGGAGCACTTGGCATTTTGATGCAGTGCCGGCAGCGGCCGGGGAAGCTCCGGCGGGTCTGTCTGTCTGCCCCTGAATGGCCGGCTGGGCAGGACGGGAGGAGATGAATGAGCCTCTTGAGCCGTGTCTATCTAAACACGGGGCTATCCAAGCGTTAAGCCTTTTCCCTTGTCTTTTAATTGATACGTTGGTTGAGCCTCGCTGAGCGTCCTGGCTGCGCGGGGCTGTTCCTGGGGCCGCCCAGAGCAGGCTGGTTCCCCTCCACTGGGACACACTAGAGCTGGGGTGTCCCCAAGGGTCCTCAGCAACCCTCTGCATCGTGGTCTGTCCCTGCTGACCCCACGTCTCCCACAGGCAGTGTCACAGGAGCTGCGCTCCCAGTACAAGGTGTGTGTGCCCCAGTGTAAGCCGCTGTCCCCAGGAGAGATCCTGGGCTGTACGTCACCCCGGCTTGCTCAGGACACGGATGCCATTGTGTGAGTACCCAGGGTCCTTCAGCACCCTCCTGCCTAGCCCAGGCTTGTCATCTTTCCTGCACCCTCTGCCTGGTTTTGTGCAATTTTGGGAGGTGGTGAGGGACAATCCACAGGCTGGGATGGGCCCTCTTCAGCTCCTCATGCTGCTTTAAGTGGCATGTGCTTGTAGCACAGAGGAAATAATTGAGTCGTATATCAGAATAGATAATAGATGGAAGGGCGGGTGGATAATTGGAAAAGACAAATGGCCGGGGCCCAACATCACAGCAACATTAATTTTATTTAAGGACAGCAAATTAGAGGGAGCACTTCGCTTCCTATCACCTAATTATTTTAGGTAATGGAAATGCTTAATGTACTGTGAATACAGTGTGCTGCAGAATAAATAAATACAAGGACCCCACCCTTGGGGGGAGCCGGGGAGCCCAGGTGTGGGTTTGGGCTTTGCTGAGCTCCTTGCCTGCACTGCTGGGAGCCAACAGTGCTGGTGCCTTTCCAGGCACGTCCGTGCAGGGAGCCAGGCTTGGGATTGCTGGGCACGGGGTCCGTGGGAGCTCTGGCTTCATCCTGAGCCACTTCCCATCTCTCCAAGGACATCAGGAGCAGGCAGGGGCAGCCAGGCTGGCACTGCATTGGTGAGAGCAGGTCCTTTCAGCTGGCAGAGGAGCAGTGGTGCGGTACCAACCCACGCAGGTGCACTCGGCCTTACCTGCGTCCTCCCTGCGTTATTATTTTCTTCTTTGCACCGTCTCTGGGGCTAACTTTTGCAGACAAATTAGCTTTGATCTCCCAAAATGTCATTCTCCAATTAAGGGCAAAATCTAGTCAAGTTTTACGTCTGAATTCATTTTCCAAGCCCTCACTCCATTAGGGCAGCTGAATGAAAGGCTTTGAAATGTAATTGCTGACTGGAAATCCGATTAGAAATGGAAGCAGCAACGTCTAGAAGCAGCCATTGAGATGGAGCTGCTCCCAGCCACCCCGTGCCGGTGTGAGCACCCCTCCTTGCTCCGAGCATGGCTGCCTCTCCAACCCTGCCATGCCTGGCTGTGCCCGCTGCCCCTGGGTCCAAGCAGGGGAGCTTGGATTCCTGGCATCTCCACTGTGCTGCAGCTTGGGAAGCCGGTGGACACGTGGATGGGGTGCTGCTGTTCCCCAGTGCCACAGCTCTCCCTCCCCTCTCGGCAGGTATTTGGGCGACGGGCGCTTCCACCTGGAGTCCATCATGATTGCCAACCCTGGGATACCTGCGTACAGGTACAGGCACCCACTGCCATCCCATGGTGGGGAGCACCCCAGCTCCCCCAGCTGTCCCCAAGGCTGGGCAGGCAGCTGTCTGCAGCAGGGACGGGCAGGTGAGAGGCCACGGGGTGGGTGAGGAGGTGCTTCGGGGGAGAGGAACACCAGCCATTTACTCCGGCTGAATATAAACATTTTGACAAGTACCTGTGAAAGCTCGTGGAGGTGCAGCCATTAAAGCCCGGCTGCAGCAGGCAGAGGCCATAAAGCGCGATGATGAGGCCGCTGAAAGCAGATGAAATATCAGGAGTGAAAGGCTGGGCCCATTTGGAGGAATCTGAATTTCCTAGTAGGTCGTTTGTTACGAACGGGAGGCGCACGTCAGGTTTATGGCGCTGGTGAAGCTGCCGAAACCCGAGTGGGATTTGATTAAAATTCTCCTCGTCAAACAAAGCAACAAATCAAAGAATTCTTCATAATTGATGAGCCAGGATGGGGGGGAGCTGAGTGTGAAGCCGAGCACAGAGCCGAGGCTGTGCTGGGTGTCGGGATGCTGTGGTGGGACACTTGTCCCTATCCCTGTCCTTGTCCCCTAACGAGCCGGCTGGGTCCTACCTCAGCCAGGAGGACAGATGCTGTGGGAGGCAATTAGTGCTAATGAGGGCATCATTTGGAGGGGGGAGCAGGTGATGAGGGGCGCGTGTGAGCCTGGCTGTGCTTTGCAGGTACGATCCCTACAGCAAAGTGTTCTCCCAGGAGCACTACAGCCACGAGCGCATGCACCGCGCCAGGCAGGATGCCATCCGCACTGCCACCAGTGCCCGCTGCTGGGGCCTCATCCTGGGCACGCTGGGGCGTCAGGGCTCCCCCAGCATCCTGCAGGTACCAGCCCCCTCCCCAATGTCCCCACCGGGGCACCAGGTGCTGCTGTTGGGTGAGGGGAAGAATTGGTGAGCAATGGCACCATCGGTGCCCTCGCTGCCAGGGCGAGGGTGGATGTGGCACCGCTGGCAACCCATCAGTGGCCACTGGCCCCGGTCTGCGTGGGCAATTAGCAGCAGATGAGGGAGGCTGGACAAGGGCTCATTAAACCCGTTCCTGGGGAGAGCTGGCCAGTCTTGGAGAACCCCCCCCACCCCGCCCAGACAGCTTGGCAATTAATTGGCTGGGTTTGTTTTAATTGGATGAACTTCCAATCAGGTTCAGTGCCCCTGCTCAGCTGCTGTGCTGGCGCTTTCTGCACCCTGGCTGGGTGAGGGGAGCAGGACAACAGAGTTCTGCCCTCTGAGCATAGTGGTCCTGCTCACACCCAGAAATTCTGGGGTAGCCACAGGTGAGATTTGAGGCAGTGCAGGGAGCAGTGGGCAGAGGAGGACAGCAGAGTCCCAGCAGCTGCCCTTCTGCAGCGGGCAGGACACGGGCATGGCCAGGGCCAGCTGGGCAGGGGGTGATTAGTGCCGGCTCCAGAGGACAAGGACATCTCTGGCCCCTCTCCTCCTGAAAGCTCTGGCTGCAGCCAGCCCACGACAGGCGAGTGTCCCAGGGCAGGCAGCCGCTAACGAGAACAGATTGTTGTCATTGAGCAGTAATTACTTCATTAGACTGAGGCACGTGCTGGGGAGAGCTCGGCGCAAGCCGGAGCCATGGCCGCAGTCCCTGACACTGCGCCTGCCCTAGGACTGCCAAAGGGACACGGCCGTGGGCAGAGCTGGGACCCACAGAGGGTCTGATACCAGGAAGGGGCTGTGGGCAGGGCTTGGGGGGCTTGCTGGGGGATCCTAACCCTGCCAGGTGCCTTTTTCCCCCACAGCACTTGGAGTTGCGTCTCCGCGCCCTGGGCCGGCCCTACGTGCGGGTGCTGCTGTCTGAGATCTTCCCCAGCAAGTTGAAGCTCTTCCCAGAGGTGGATGTGTGAGTGCTGCTGGCCCCCCTCCAGCCCCAGGGTGCCCCATCCCTGTCCAGTTCCTGTTTGAAGCTGTCCCTGACACCTCTGTCCTGCTCTCACCATGCACATGGCTATGCTTGCCAGGGTGGTGCTGCCACAGTGAGGGGTGCAGCTGAGGGGCTTCACTGTGGCTTGTTCTTCCCAAAATGCTCATCCCCGTTGTGACATTTCCCTTCCAGGTGGGTGCAGGTAGCCTGTCCCCGGCTCTCCATCGACTGGGGAGAAGCCTTCAGCAAGCCACTGCTGACACCCTATGAGGTGAGCACCCCTCTCCGTTTTGGGGGGCCAGTCCTGGCTTGGGGTGATGCACCAGAGCAGGCTTGGGGATGTCCCTGTAGCTGGACAGTGTCCCCACCTCTCTCCACCTGTGTTCCATGCACAGCCCAGGCATGCTGCTTGGATATCCAGTCTTCTGTGAAACCAGTGGGACTCCCAGCTTTGCCCCAGCAGTGCCCTCCTCGGCACACCGAGCTGGATGCTGGGACCTCTCCCACCACCACCAGCTCCCCCTCTGGACTCATCCCCTGTCCTCTCCGCAGGCTGCGGTGGCTCTCCAGGACATCGAGTGGCAGCAGCCTTATCCCATGGACTTCTACGCCAGCCAGTCCCTGGGGCCGTGGACGGTGAACCACGGTGGCACACAGCCCCCGCGCCGCGGGCGGCCGGCACAGGTGGGCGGCGGGGGGGTCACCGGGTCCCTGCTCCGTCCCTCGGGCCGGTGAGAGCACCGGGACGGGCTGAGTGCCCGGTGCCGCTCGGTGCCCGGTGCCGCTCGGTGCCCGGTGCCGCGTACCAAAAGCGCCACCCCGTGGTGTCGTTACCATCGAACAATGACGGGGACACTGCCAGCCCGGCCCGGGGGAGGGACACGCGGGTCCCCCCAGCCCTTGCCGGGGTGAGCGCCTGCCGAGCCCCGCGGCTCCCCGGGAAAAGGGGGTGGGTTCCCCACAAAGTTCCCGGTGCGGTGCTGTGGGCTGAGCACGGACTGGCTCATCGCAGCTCCGGCTGGGGCTGGGACATCCCTGACCCTGCCTCTCCCTGCAGGGGAAGCCGCCCGCGCCCCTCGCCCCGCCCGAGGGTGGCGAGCGGCCAAGCACCGGGGATCCCGCAGCCTCCTGATGCAGCCGCAGCTGCCGCGCTCTGGGATCTGGCGTGGGCAGAGGCGGGGGCATCGCCGGTGCCTCCCACCAGGGTAAGCACCACCGGCACCCCTCTCTACCGTCGCTGGAATGGATGGGGATGCACCCCGTAACGTGAAGACACCGCTGCCCGCGGGGAGTTGCCCCTTTCAAGACCAGGCCGTGCTGCGGCCCTGCCGCGGCCGCCGCGATCGCACCGGGGGTCGCGTCCCGCCCCGTCGGGGCTGCCCCGTCCTCACCCCACCGGCGACCTCCCGCCGCCAGGGGGCGCGCGTCACCCCAGCGAAGGCGCGCCGCGCTCTCTCTGCTCCCCGGCCAATCAGCGCGCAGCGTTTCGGCGGGAAG
>VZRS01006699.1:0-22636 GCA_013398055.1 Ifrita kowaldi
TATATATATTTTTATACATATATTTTATAAATATATTTTATAAATCTGTTTGTAACCATAGATTTTAAAAGACACTTAGCAGATATTTCTGGTTTAATGCTGGATTAAAAAATCAGATTCTGTGTTTTCTTATGGCCAATGACAATCAATCCTGCAAGAAAGGTGTTGTAATAATGGAAAGAGTCCCAGCAAAATTCAAGTGTAGCAGTACAGTAGAAGTCTCTCCACACTCAATACCTTTAAATTTTAATTTACCTCTCTTCATAACTTTGGAGATCAGCTAGCTCGTGCACCTTTGACAGATTTCTCCTTTCGTTTTCAAGCTCAGAAACACTGACCTTTTTTTTTCCATCTTTATATATATTTGTATTTTAAAAGGTTTTCAACAACAATTGCTAGGATCTTTTTCAGTTCCTAGATTATCTTCTTCTGGAATAGTCTGAATTATTTGCAAGCAAGCTTGTAAAGATGTACTTAATTTTCATCTGATGACTGCTTATAATAATGAAAAAGTGCAAGATTAAATAGTGTCTTGTTTTTTACATACACTTCTTTTTTTACTTTTTTTCCTTGCTTTTGAGGAGTCCCACTGAATACTTGTCAATATGGGTGTATTTTTATGGAAAGACTTAACAATAACTGTGAAAAAAAAAAAAAATCCTTACTTCTAGTGTGTTTGGACAGTGCCCAGTTTAGTGGGGTTCCAAACTTGAAGATCTGTAGATGTTACCAAAATTATGCAGTCACAGGTCTAGCTTCAGAGTATATGGGGCTGCTTTGCAGAACTGCTGACTGCCAGTGGCTGCAGAGCAGCATCTGTTAGTCTGCATACATTTTAAAAAGTGCAGTCCCTCTGTAGGGGTAAGAAAATCCAAGGAAGAGGTATTTTAAAACCTTAGTTTAGAAATTCTGGTTAGCTGCAAAATGAGCCAAAGTCCTATGTCTTGACTGTCAACAGCCAGGCCAGGAAATACAGCTCTCAATTATATTCTTTGTTGTGGGACTGATCAAAGTAAGATGGTAAGGGTTTTGGTATGAGGAGAATTATTAGAGTCAGATGTTTAAGAAGCCAAGGGGCATCTTAAAGTTCAAGAGGAGCGGTCTGTCAGGCAAGGACAGAATCCGCATTTAGATGTGACACTAAGAGTAATAAAGTTGCACGAAGTAACAGTTAAACCTGAACGTTTTGATCATATTGTATTATTAGTGTTCATTCAACAGACTACCAATTTCAGTTTTCCAGGATACAAAATCATAAAATATTTTTCATCCTAACTTTTTTGCACAACTGTCCATGTGCATTGTGCTGACCTCAGCCATTTATATTAACAGCAGGTAAAGATTTTATTATGCTTTAATCTCTCTCAATTTAATCCCCAGAAATTAGTACTTGTTTCCTCCTGCTTTTTAGGAATGCTATTGTTAATTAACATTTTAAAATCTTTATTTTCTGATTCGTGGTAGAAATTTTGGTTTTATTTTTAGCACTAACCTGATTCAGTGAACAGCTTGTAAGGACTGAATATACATAATGTGCATATATGTGTGTATGTAAGTGTAGTAGCTTCTAGAATGAAGTTGATTATTAGTGTACCACACAGCAATTTAGGACAGAAAATGGAAAAACAACTTTACAGTTAAAAAGAGAAGGCTGTTTTATGCTACAGCATGTGTCGATTCGGCTTGGAGTTGGGATTGGGCTGCTGATTCTGCTAGATTTAAATGGGAGAGGGCATGAAAGGAATGAATCTGCCTTTTAATTAAATCTGCTGTGTAGCTGGATTACACACACTGTAAATACACAGATACCAATGTAGAAATTGAATGTTGGAATTCAATCTGAACATAATCTTAAATGATGTTTACTGCTGATACAGCTTAGTCAGGCTTTAGTGGCATACTTGATCTTTAATTCCTGACTTTGACAACTGTTTCTGGAAGATCTATGATTTTTCAACATTTTGCTCCTGAGACCGGTTTTTGCCACACAAACATTAACAGAATACGACTTGAGGATGAGAAGAAATTGTTACATTGTAGATACATCTATATACTTACCATCTCACTAAAAATGCTTTGAAGTTTCTATTGGAAAGTAAGATTTTCAATATTCAGATTCAGGTTCAGGTTAATAAGTAAGAGAAGAGCAGCAAGAGAAGTAGCAAAGTGGGCTTCCCTAAAGAACTGTTACAAATACTCTATGTGTATCTCTGTGTATATATGTGTATATATATTATTAATTTAAATTAACAATTTTTTATAACATGTCCAAGCCGAATCATGCATCTTAAAACTGACTCTTGGATTCCTTGGTGCATGCTTGCTTCAGTAAATCAAATATGCAGTTACTACCTTCTAATATCATTTCTAGGTGAAGATAGGATGCTTAGATATGATATATTTAGCACTGAAATTACAAGCATTTGCTGGTATGGAAAGAGCATAAGGAGTGACTCATTATGAATGCAGGAGCCTGTTTTCAATGAAGCTAAATCTCAGGCTTCACCATTTCTGAAAGGAAAAGTTGGAGTAGTTGCTTCTCTGTCAAACTCGTACCCAACATATGTCAATAATAAAGGACCATTTGCACAGAGATTTCAACTGTTAAGTTGTTGTCTGTGAGACTGATGTTGTAAGTCTGGTGAACAGGATACTGTGCAATTTCCATGAAGCTCATATGTTCAAGGAAGACAATAGTAGCATTCTTTTTCATAGTTTCTGTTGAGCCATTTTGTAGAAATTCTAAGTACAGAAACTTTCATTAAAATTGATCTGTATTTGCAGACCTGTGTGGAAACCCTGCAGTTTCCTATTTAATTAAATATGAATATTCTGTAAGGAAAAGCAGTTTGCATAAAATCTAGGTTGGAGTTGACTGTGCATCTTAGAGAAAAACCTGCCAGATCTTTCCTATGAAGGCCAGTGCACAGGGCTGTGAGTGTGTCAAATCAGCATCGGTTATATGTTAGCTAGTGATAAAAATACCTGCCAATCTGCTGTAAAGTACTGAAGTGTTTGCTGCTTTTCTGGCCTTCTGAAGAGCTGTGATTGGTCTGTGCTGTTTTTCCAGAAAAACAAGCGCCTGTCTGTGCCCTTCACTGTGGTTAATGCCCTGTAAGTTGCTCCCCACGAGATGCAGGTCTGGGTTGGTGCTGGTGGCCCCCCAGCAGTTACGAGGGAGCTACAGAAACTCTCTGCCACAAGAACTGAGGCTTCTAGCCCTGGCAGCAGCCTACTCTGCCTCTAGCTTCAAGTAATGGCACCGAAGTAAACCCAAAACCTCCTTCAGATAAATGGTTCAGCTTACCTGTCAACTGAATCCCACATTTTTTTATTAAATAGGACCCATTTCAGCAAACATGCTGCATAAGCCCCTTTGAGCTTTGTTGTTTTGGGCTGAATGTGAAGCCCCAGAAATGACTGAAAAAACCTGTCTGCCATCCTAGGCATCCTGTTGAAATAGTTGCTGTGGGTGTGTTGCTGATTCTGCAGGTCATCCTTGAAATGCTGCAGTGTGTGTATCTGTGTTCCTAACAGACTTACTAAGGAATTTCAGAAAGTAGTGATAAAAAATTCCTGGGTATTTTCTGCATGGAGAACTGGGAAGTGATAGAGTGTGTCCGTGTTTCAAGTCTGAAGAAACTAATATTAAAATCTAGTCAAATCTTGGTCAAGGATCAATTCCAAAGTCAGTGTTAAGCCTATACTTTGTGACTGAGCTAAACCGTAATGTTGATTTTAATTCATTATTTTTCTGAATCACTTTTTATGAGTGCGCTTTATGAGATTGCATGGCTCTAACTTCTGAACTGCATTTATTTTTATCTTTGGAATAGCCTGCATATTCTCAGTAGAGGTGAAGGTATTTGATGACATATCAGGAGGATTAGAATTAATTTCATGGTGACTTTCAAGCCTTTGAAATTTGATTTTGTTCTGCAAATATATGTAAAATACCCTAACATCCAAAGAATGTTTCAGTAAAAATTGTTTAGTGGTTTGAATGTATCTCTATTGCATCAAGTAAGTAGTGACTCTTTTACTGCCCAGTACCTGGCATTTTTTTCCACTATAAATGTCTGTGGATGTAGGTCCGATTGAACTTTTGTGTGAGGATTTCCCTACCCATGGATATGTACACAAAAGAGTAGAAGAGAGGGAGTATAGGATCTCTGTTAACTGTGGCTGTTACTTTGAGCTAGGCAGCATCCGAGTTTGTGGTATTAATTCAGCCTTTAGATTTTTTACATAGTCATTTTTTCAATTGCATTATTGTAGTACCACTATGTTTTAAATATGTTAATATGTACATAAAAGCCTCCTCCACTTGTACTTGATCTCCTTCTGCCACATTGCCAACAATGTTTCCTGTACCATCAAGGAACTTATTTGGGATTTTAAAAGCTGACACTGTTTTGTTAAATAGAATTGAAATATCACACACCATAGTATTCCATAACTGCAGGAAAACCAATCACTCAGAGACAAAACTAATTTATTTAGCAACTCGACTGGTATCNCACACCATAGTATTCCATAACTGCAGGAAAACCAATCACTCAGAGACAAAACTAATTTATTTAGCAACTCGACTGGTATCCAAGAGATTAGAAGTTGTCTTTCATGTGATTCAATTTACCCAATTTGGGTGTTTAAAATCAATGTAGTTCTACAAGTAGCTTTTAATGTACCCTGGTTCAGCAGCAAGTATATATTTTCTTCTCAGAGTAAGGGAAGCCTCTGATGTTGGAGTGGCCAGAGGAGAAGTAACTTGCTCAGCTGCTGATGGAAGGGGGATTGGATGCAGGTGGGCAGGCTAAAACAGCCTGGGCTCAAGTCAGCCTAAAATGCACTGTCACTGCAACCTGCAGTGTTCTCAGTGGATAGTGCATTTACATAGACTCCTTGATTGTTTCACCAATTTTATCACTCTGACAGTTTGCACTTCTCATTTTGTAGCTATCGTATGGACTTACCACTATAGCTAAATTAGCTGTGAGTAGGTCAGAATGCTTAGGGGAGTTTGTTGGTTTTGTTTGGTTTTGATGCAGATGATACAGGTTTTATTGTTCAGTTAGACCTAAGTAATGAAATCATTTATTCAGGCCATGTCCTGTTGATTCAGCCGAACTCTGATTTAGTGGGTGTTACATGCTCAGGCCTTTGAAATCCAAATTTAAATTTCCACATGAAACAGGTTTGTCCTAAGCTATACTGATCAGCTGAATTTGTAACTTTCTTTAACAGATCTTCGTGGACTGTCAGACTTTTGAATATTTTAAATGCACTTTCTTATTCATGAAACAAGGATACTTTTAACCTTTTCGCTGTTTACAGCTGGAAGGGACCATAACCTTTGTGTGAACCTATGGTAACTTATGCACTGTGATGCCTATTCACATACTGAATCCTAAAAGTATCACAGCACCTTTCTCAAACTACTGCACATGTCTCTTACAAAAACCAAGCATTGGGCTTTTAATTGAAATTAATCAAGAATCTTACAGGATATCTGAAAAAGAATGAAAGTAAATCAATGGAAGTTCGAAGCAAAGTCAATTTAAAATAAAAGAATGAAAGTATCCGGGGGTTTGCTAAATGTTCATGTTTGTCTAATCATCTGCAAAATCCTTCACATAAAATGAGATTAGGAATGCTACCTTGCATGAAGTCTTGGCCAGTAATTGTGGAATTGTAATGGTCTGGTTCATATTCTTATGCAGGCTTCTACAATTCTGAAGGGCACAGGCTGAACTGAGAATAAATGAAAAGTATATACTTTTTCCCATTTTATTTCTGTCTTCTCAGTCTGCATCTCAGTTAGATGAGGGACTCCTGCTCCACTCAGTTAAAATGCTGCTCTCTAGAAAGAATTTTGATGGTGTATAAGTAACAGGATTTTTTCATAGCAAGCTGAAAAGAGTTTTTCTTTAAATATGGCTAAACTGCATACAGAGTGTCTACTATGTTGCATCATAATTTCGTTCTCTATTAAAATGATTGGTAAGCTCCATATTAATGTTCTCACTACAGTAAAATTGTGTTTTGGTATCTGCAATCGCAGAACTGTGTACAACTCCTTAAATGCTCCATTAATAGCTGTCTTAATTCAGCATGTTTCCAAATGCTGTTTTGGAACAGATATAAAAAAGTAATTGTGAATGTATGTTTTCTCAAGCCCAGTTGCATTTGTTGTCATTGCAAAGACTTGCAATAAATATAATAGATTTCAGGTTAATTGCTTTTGCAGTTTTCCTTCAATTGGATTGACTCTTGCTTTCTAAATTTATGTGCCAAAAAGTAGTCTCACAGCATTGTGTTCCTCTGCAAAGTTTCCTCCGCTTTTTTTTTGTTTGGTTGGCTTTTTTGTATATTGCGTGTTGTCCATGAAAATTCTAGATGAAAAAGAAATGTTCATAGAAGAAGAAAACATGCAACATGGCAATGAATTTTTGAGTGTTTATAACCCTTGTAAAATCAGTCATACCATCTAAATACATACCCAAATAATAATTCTGTGCACTACATGGAAAAAAGAGGAAGGAAAGATGGATCTGGAAACTTTGTTGAAGAAATACATACATAAACAGTATTCCAGTTAAAAATATGTGCCGTTTGAAGCTTTTCTATTATAGATAACAAATAGAGTTCAGTGTGCTAGAGGCAAATGTACTGGCAGTGACAGTTCGAATAATTATCTTCACGTCTTCACATCATGCTTTAAACTTCACATTGTTTTAATGTAGAATGTAGTTTGTTGGTTTGGAATTTTTTTTTAATTTAATCAGAGCACATGCCTAAAATCCTTATCTAGAATTGCAGGAGTGGAATTCTGGTTAAGCTGTGGAGCTGGGAGCAAAACTTAGCTCCTTCCAAGGTGGAATTTAATTGTAAATGCCAAAGACATGCACTCATCAGGCTTTTAAAATACTCTTGGGCATGACCACGTGAACACTGCTGGCATGTCTGGACATTTTAATTATTTGAGGGCTTTGATTTTTTTTAGAAGAATGGAAAGAAATATTATGGGGGGTTAACATTTTAAATGTATTTTGGTGTCAGCTTCTATTGTGTATCCAACAGTAATCAGTGATACTAAGTACCATACAGATTGTAACTTTTTCTATTTTTTGTCCTTTTAGTTTGCTTAGTGTATGTAAAATTTTTCTTAATTGAAACACACCAAATTATTTAATGATTTTCCCTAAAAGTTAACTACTGTCACATATTTGTGAAGTACCATCCCTGAGGTCAGACAAATAAAGAAGAGGAAACAGGCCCTTTGACAAGACTTAATACCAAAGCTGGTCTTGCCAAATTACTCCATTGCCCATCTTTTCTTAAGTGAGAACCAGTCTAAACATCAAACATTGGTGAATTAAGCTAAAAGTTCTCATGGTTCATCTTTGCAACTGTATCCAGAAACAAAATATGATATGATTTATTCTAAGAAATATTAGTGTGCAAGTGCGAAAGGCAATGAAATAGAATCAGAGTAGTGTAGGCTACAGTTGAGTTTGATAGAAGCTGTACAAAACTGTTCCATTTTATTTGTTCAATTGTTGCTTTTCAGCCTAATTAATCAGTCTCTGATTAATAGAGGGCTTGTGAGAGTCAGTATTCTTCAGTATACTACCTCTTCATTAAGTGTGTTTCTTTGCAAGTTAATCAGTTCATGAAAGGAACTTCGCCCAAGTGGGTTGGCAGTTTTGCAGTCTAGAGTATTAGCACTTGGAATTACCCAATTAAAAGTACACTTTGTTTTTTGAGGTTAAGACTGGAACACGGGATATTTTGAGATGAGTGGGCTGTGCTCTTTAGATAACTGCCGTAGGGTAGCTGTTCCTTTATTCATGAGCCATCAAAAGAGGTGAACTGCATTGTGTTTGGGCTGCGGCTGGGTTGAAATTACTTTGTTCTACTCTAAGTCTAGAAGACCCAAATAGTAATTTAGTTCATGTGATAGGTCAAAAGTTGTCTTTTGAAAACTTTTCTTCAGGCTGTTCAAGACCTTACTGATCAAGATCTTTGTACTAAGATGTGTTGCTGTCTTGAAAATCATGTGCTTTTGTTTCATTTCTGAGCACATCCTATCTTCACAGGAGTGGATGCAGTTCATTGACCCAGAAAGCCTTTGATGGCAGCTATTGGGCACTTGAGGCAAACTTCCACCAGTTAAAGCTGTGCCCCATGAAAAGATGAGGGAGAAAAAGCTGACAGTATGTTGTTCATGCAAAGATAAAGGATAAAAGATAGTAGTGTGTTGCTGTCTGTGCCAAAGGCTTATTTCCTGCCTCTTTTTCCACAGCTGTTTTTACTTATGTGTTTGGCTTAGGCTATTAGCATAATAAAAACAAATGCTCTTATAAGGAACTACTTGAAGAATGTGAATGTTTTGACAGTAGACATTGGTGCTTTTAGAGTCACACAGACTGATAGGTATCTGCGCTTAATAATTTTCTAGATTATTTAAATAACCATGCAGCAACAAAACACACGTCGCAGAAGAGTGTATGTATTTGCTATCTTCTCACTTGCTTGCAAAAATTAATTATACTATATCAGGATTTGAAGCCTGAGTTACCCTTTTGTGGAAACCCCATCTTTCAGACACTTGAACTCCTATAATTTATTATACTGTATGTTAATAATTTACTATCCATTGCTGTATACACACTCTGTGGAAGAGCATTCTCTTCAACAAGTTCAACTGAACTAAGCGCAAGTTTGTGGAATGCATTTCCACTTTGTACTTTTATTTCAGCTTCTTAATGTCTGCTTATCTTATTTATAATACTTATGTTTTCAATCATTAATTAAATACCCAGAATTGTTTAAAATATAAATAAAAATTATGACATCGCAGAGGCATTGCAGTGCCATCCCACACCTTTATCCCTTGCCTGCATGGTAGTACTTTTGCAGTTCTTATACTTTTCCATATTTTACTTGTGCAGCATCTTAGAAATTGAAATATGCTAAAAAGTTGAGATTTTTATAAATACGTAGGCTGAGGGCCATCACTTCCTATTGCCCTTGTCATTTCAGGTAAGGCTGCTTCTCTGTGTGAGACTGCTGTCGCTGGAATTGCACCCTGTCCTGTTTTAATGAAAATGAACTGGGTACATTTAAATTTAAGTAAGAAGCCTGACAGATAAATCAAGGGGGCAGAAGTCTCTGGAAGTGATGGACACACTGAAATGGTATTGCAGTCATGTCAGCTGGATTAGCCAGCCTAAGGGGTGGTCCAACCCTAAGGTGGCTGTTAGCTTTGTCAGTCACACTTGACGCAGATAGCACAAGAAATTGGTACATTTGATTGTACTGCCGTACAGGATGAATCTGCTTAGCAGATAGTAATCTTCCTTTTGCTAGTCAGTGTATACATTAAAAGTTTGTGCTTCCTAGAAAGTAGCAATACTGTAGCTGCTAATTCCTTCAGGTTAGACCAGCTCATTTAGCCTATAAACACTTGTGGATATACATGTAGAGAGACTTTACATGGAACGAGACTTACGTGTCTCATTTAGAAACAGGTCTCTGTGAAAGCTGGGCTTTTGGGGCTATCTAGATAAATATCTTAAATGTAAAAGCAACTGTAGTGTTCTTCTCCAGCTAGGGGCTGTAAGGCAGCCTGAAAAACAATAATGGTAAGTTAAAAACAACAAGGACAACACTTGATAAGTGCTTATATTCAATGAAGCAAGTTTTCTGTGAGTAGTAGGTACACACATGGTTATTTTTGCCATAGGTATAGATTAATATTTATATGTTGATGTTAAGAAGGCACTTAAGCATCTTCTTGTTTAGTTGTCAAATAATTGATTTAAAATCTCTATGTAATTTAATGATTAACAACTCTTAGCTGCTTACAACTTGGATGTAAATTCAATGCATTACTTACGATAAAAAATATTTTTGGTAATTACACAATCTCTGTATTTGACAACTATTTTCAATGGTGATTTTGATCATGAATGTCTGGATTCTGATACATGAATGTAAAATATTCTTTAGGAGCTTATATGTAGGGGGAAATCCCTTAACTGACTCCTTGTTTGCATGTGTCTATTTATTTTAATCTAGTTCCAAAGTATTTCCTTTAGAAGGAGGGTATTTTTATATATGTATATATATGTGTGTGTGTGTGCATGCATGTGTTTATAATTTATACAAAAATTTAGTTACAACAGTGATTTTTAAGTACCAGTTTATTCCATAGACTTGTATAGGCAGGCTTCAATACGCTGTCTTAAATTGAGAATTAGCTCTTCACTGAGGAGGATCTGGTTAGTGTCAGCACTATCCCATTTTTATGAACTATTTGCCTTAACAGGGTGGCATTTATAAGAAGTACAAAAATATTTTTGCATTTTATGTTATTCCTGTTCTGCTTTGTTGAGTATAGGATATATTGCTTTTATCTCCGAAAAACAACAACCCTGGAACAAGTTTTGAATATGCTTTGTAAAACTGCAGTTATGAAATAGTTAGATCTCAAAAGGTAGTACTTTCTGTTGTCTTCCTCTGTTCTTTTGTAAAAAATGGCCAGTTCCTTCTCAAGGACATTTTATTTCTACATTTTAAGTCTTATCAATAGCCGAATTCAGTAAAAATCCATGGCTGCTTCAGCACAGAGGCTATACTTAGTCCAAAAGAGAGTGCTCTGATGACATGGTTCACTTTTAGGAAATAACTTTACAAACTGAATTCTTTTCAAAAATATTTTCATAGTTGCCATGAATTATAAGATAGAGAAGTTGAGATAATCTTAAGAAATGCAGTTAGAAGAAGGCTGTATATGTTTACCAGTGGTGTTACAAATGTTTCAGTACAGAAATTATATAACAAAACATCATTTTCAATTTAAAAATAGTAAAGCATTTAAAGAAATAATGTGAACAAATTGCAACCAATAGCTTCACAAACTGCTTGGTTTTTACTTTCTTCATAAGTGTGCTATTCTTGCTGTTCTTTTAAACTTGTTAAGTAACACAATTGACAAAAAGTCTTGACAGAAATCAGTTTATTACCATCTCAACTGTAACAGCTGGTTTATCCTCTTGATGTGTAAACTGCACATTTGGAACATAAAGAACAAAAGCTGAGTAGATTGACCTTTCTGGGTGAATGAAGAGGATGATTAATCTTAGAATATTTTTAGAACTTCCTAGCATAATTAATTTCTATTTTGGATACATAGTTCATCACTGTGGCCCTGGTAATCTTGTAGCATTAAATTAAGGTTGTATTTTTATACTCTGTTGAGAAGAGTTGCTGAATCCAATGTCTTTCCCATGAGACCAGATAGGGAAATTTGGGAATTTTTTTTTTACCTAGAACTTCTTTCTCAAAGACTTAAGTAATAGTCATTTACAGATAAAATAAAAATCTGGGTTTAATGGCTTTAATTTTTTCTTCTTTTTATTAGGAAGTATTAAGAAGCGGCACCTTTTATCAACTAAGAACTGTCATGTTTTTCCCCTGCCTTTATGAGAATATTACTGATAATGATAAGCTATTGTAAAGCTGATACTTCTTGTTTTTTGAGCATTATGGATAGTTTTGAGTTGTTTTCGCAGTAGAGAAAAAAAGGAGAGTGAAAAAGATGAGAGTCAGACACATGGCAGCTTTGTTACTTATTCTTTCTTCTGTACTGTTATGGTGAAAGCGACAGTATCAGAGCTGCAATTATTTAAGTACTTTTACCTTTTTTTTTAATTCAATATTTTTATGACTCAAATTGGAAATTGCCAGTTCAACTCTTAGGAAAAATCTTGATTGTCATTCCTAGGCATAGATTTTTTGGAAGGGCACCATAATAAATGGAAAAAAAAAATCATTAAAACAGTAAGTTAAAATTGAGGAAGAAAAAATTTTGCATGCATGCCTTTTTTTCCTTTCACATAGGCATGTATGTAGTGAAAGTTAGTGCAAAAATATGTTATTTGATTCCAAAGTGGGATAAGTCTTCCACCTGTTTTCTGTGCTAGTGTATGTAAGGAAGATAATTCATATCTGTCAGTTGTCGAGCCATTCGTTCCAGTCATTGTTTCCTCAACCGTTTTGTCCCTGGGCTTATAACATGATGTACATTGCCTAAACTTTTTATCCCAGCCATGCCACATCACCACACATGGGATAATACTGCTTCAGTTATCAAATTTATGTGTCTCTGCATTTAGCCTTCACATAAGAATTCTTTCTTTCTTAGTTACGTGCCCTTTTTTGTTGCAGAATCCATTTGTGTAAGATATGTTTGTTTATAAAGAGATGAGCAAAGAATATCGCACTTACATTGCTGCTTAATAACAGGTGCTAATATTATTGATGTTGTTAAAACTTCCATTGTACTGTTACTCTGTGGAAGGACTGCCTAAATTTTAACTTCTGGAAATGAATGTTGTGAAGTTTGGCTATTGAGTGACTTAAAATTCTTTGCCAAAATTGTTATGGTAATATTATATCACCCTTGTTTCTCATGTATTTGACAAAATCTTAACTTGATGATATTAGGTAACATCAGTTACCATTAAAAACATTAACCTGGTGGGGTTTGTTAGTTTAAAAGCTAACAAACAGAGCATGGCACAGACTTAAAGAAATAATCCTGGGACTTGGATAATGTATTATCTCTATGGGATGGCACCTTTGAACATTAGGATACTGCAAACCACACTTTTTAACACTGTGCAGGAGCAGATCATTGCACAGAAAAGCTTCCAGTAAGTGCAGCATAAAACGGCCACATTTACAGGTAATTTGCTGTCTGTGATACCCCTTCAGCTGAGCTTCGTCTTCTCTGTATATATTTAGAGCGATTCAATGAATATGTGCCATTAATAAAATACCAGCCTACTTTAATTTGGAAAGGGAAACAGCTAATTTTAAATTAAACCATGGATAAAGCTTGATTATCAGACAACTAGAATATTCTTGTAAGAACTTGATTCATTTACTGTGAACCAGTTGTTCTTAAGCTATCATGTGCATCTACGTGATCTGAACTTCTCATTACATAAAACCAGATAGAGCGGTTTGATGTTATATAAAAGGTATCTTCTGATACATTTTTGTCTGCTACTTGAAGATGTTTTTGTATTAGTGGGGAACTTCTTTGTGGTTTCTTCTCCTTCTTCCCGCTCACCGACTTTAAAGGCAATAAAATCTTCTTTATGTTATAGCAGCAGTTCTCAGTAGTGAAGACCGGCAGAATACTTGTGTTGCTGTTACTTCTCGAATACGAGCGTCACTATGAACAACTGTATCTTTTATTGGAAATCATGTAGGCTAAGGAGAGACAAGGTATGGCTTAAAACTTCTAAAGGCAAAACAGTGACAGGAAGACACATCTGGGAAGAATAAGGATGACATTTTTACAAAGCCAACAGCAGATTAGAGCAGAAACTTCAGAGCCATAAAGGTTTCAATAGTCATGATGCAGCTACTATCCTATAGCCATGTCAGAGTCTTCAGTGGGTAGGAACTGTGAGAAACACTGTGTCTGGAGTGTTAGAGAAGAAACTTTTAAGACAGTCTTTTTTCAGAGATTATGAAAGTGGTAACAAAGCTTAAGGGCCATTTTTGCAATTTATCTATAATTTCAATTGTTCTGGCTTAGCTATTTCTACAGAGATAGAGTTCGGATAATTGTCTGCTCTATGGTCAGATTTCTCTGTATAGGCAAAGCACTCCAGCAGCTGTCACATCTTAGGCAGTGAATATAGCCCTTCATGTCTGTTCCCTTTGCAGCTTTGAATGATGACTGTTTCTTGTGGGAAGGCACTGAGAGCTTCTTGTTCTTAAGACAGTGATAAAAGTAAGTTGCTATCAGACAGAGAATATGTCATATATTGCTGAACATAAGTTTTCTGAGGATTACGGATAAATAGCATAAACCTGTAGCACTTAATAAGTACAGATTATCCTCAATATATTCCCATTTTAGAAGAATATAGTCTCTAAAGAACATCATCTCTCTGGTAGCTTTTTTACTGTTGAATTGCATTGACAGGGTTTTTCATCTATAAGCAATGTAAATATATAATATTTTAGAAAGTAGAATTGTTTTCCTTGCATCTTGTGCTATTTTGTTTATAAAATGAAAAACTTTATAGACAGTCTTTCTGAATGCTGAGCTGTTGCGCTTTATCTCTGAAATTTTCTTATTTATCTTCCTTTGAAGATAAATTGTTTTTCTTTTTAAATTTAAACAATGTTTATATGAAAAAAATACTCTGTGTGATATAGCCATGGGGAGAAATCAAGATTTTGTTTTTAAGGTGCTTGTATGCTTCATGTTCTGTTAACAGTTCTGTTTCCATACCTAAGGAGAATGAATTGCTATGGTGATACAATTTGTGTTGGATGAAATCCACCTATAATGAGCTGATATTTAGAGACGTGTCTCTAATATGCCAATTCTTCCACAGAAACTAATTGTCAGGAATTATAAAAGCTAATGTTACTCCTTCTGAATCTGAAGTGTATGCAATTGTCCCTGTTTTGTAGACTTAATCTGTATTTCCAGTGCAATGTCTACCTTACATCAGTTCCTAAGCAGTTGAATGCAATTTGCTAAGGTAATACTATATTTGTGTGGATAGTACGGCCTGATTTGTTCTCAAAGTCATCCTTTCAGTATTACGCTTTCAGCATTACTGTAGAGGCCTCTGCCATGCAGAGTACAATTGTGCCAGATTAAAAAGCTGTAGGAATTTTGACAGGGAGAGTTGAGTAGAATAAAAACAACAGAGTTGAGTAGAGGAATCTAATAAAGTTCCATGAAATGATGTAATGCTCTTCAAACTGTTACTGGAAATTTTCAAAATCTTTTAAACTTGTTAGTAGTCCTACTGCATCTTTGCTAACCTTTAGTTATTACTTGCATCCGACTTAAAGCTGTTTGAGGTGCAGAAATTAATTTTAAGTAACTAAAGCGGAGAAAATACTGAACTTGTATTTTGAGCTGAAGAGTTTTTCTGGGTTACCTTTACAGCAATGCTGAGCTTTATGATGCAGTCTGTGCTTCAGACCATATGTATGACAGACAGGGGATTTGGCAAATCCCTTTTTTTGGGTGCTGGGCTTGACGTGCTATTGACTGGATTCCAGGCTTTTCCAAGTCCTCATCTAGCAGGTAGCTCTGTCGCATCCGATATTCAAGGAACATTACTTACATCACGGGTCATGCTTCTGAAATCAGCCTTGTAGGTATCTCCACGTGTAACCTCCTGGCATCTTAAGTTCAATTAGAGAGCTTGCTTCAGCATGAAGAATAAATATAAATATATTGAGAACTTTTAGTGCTATTATCTAAAAACCTGGGATTGTTTACTGCTAAATAGCACAGTGAAGATGAAAAACCATTCAGCCAGACAGCTGTATTTTTACATGCACTATGAATCTTTCCTAATCCTTCCAGTACTGTGTGAAAGTCGGATGGAAAAGTGGAGATAGAAGTGCAGATAAAAATACTTCTGTTTGTCAGAACACTAAAGATGTTAAATGTATGATACTTGGTGTTAGTCATCTTTCATGAATTCAGCAGGAGACCATTTCATAGGTTTTCTTTCAGTGCTACCTGCTAAAATTCCTTGTATCATCTGTTAAAATACGTGTTTGTGGAAACCTCATGTGAAACAGCATATCTTCTTTTCCTCCTTCAGGAAGAAACTATGGTTACATTGCTTAAATAATTTCTTTCTTCTGTCAGTTGGTCTGCAAGAGTAATGAAAGACCTTTATTCCAAACATGCTGTACTAAAACAATGTAAGTTCTTGCTTTATAGAGTAACTATATTTTGCTGTCTTCACAATAAAACATAATTTAATTGCTCAATTATTTGTAGTTTTATTCTGAACAATTTTATTTAAATTTCAGATTGGATAAGGTAAATATGGAGACCTCTACAAAATAGAAGTCTGTGAGGTTGAAGAACAATTCCTATCTTTCCTACTGTAAATGTGGACTTTTATCAATGTAGATTTAAGCTTGTCATCCACAGAGTGGATCACGTAGCTGTGACAATAAGGAAGCCATAATACTAGTTCTTAAATTACGATATTAACCTGATGATTAATTTTAAAAAGTAGCTGTTTCTTTGGAATACTATATTCTTTTGAGTAAATGTTCCCTCTAGCATAACTTTTTATTGCTGACAAATTGAAAAAAACCCTTTTCAGTATATTTTAAGATTTATTGAAATGGATGCCTGAGAAAGCCTGCTGTTTTGCATGAACTCTAGCAGCCTTAACTTAAACAAATTCCCCAGAAAATCTACCTTAGCTGTCAGTTGCATATCCACTGCATAGCCTAGTGATACTTGTAGTTGCAAATGTATCCTTAGCAAATATGAAAGGAGTTTCAGTTCTAATGTCCTCTCAATTATTAAAATATCATTTTAGATTTTTCACTTTCCTCCATTTCAAATTAGTTATTCACAACCTGCCAATATATCACTTTAGGAGAAAGTGATCTTATGATGCTGCTACAATAGCCTAAGAATGTAAGAAGGCTGTAGATGCTATTTCAAATATTGGCCTTAACTGACACCATTTGTCATTCAATATTGTCTTAACTCCTATAATCTTTAAATTAGTGCCTTATCCTGTGTAGAGAAAACAGACAGAGGAACATTTTCACTAGGTAAAGCTGCAGAAGATTTGTTCTGCTGGCTTCAACATTAATCATTAGGAGTCAGGTGGAACCTTCTTTAGTGAAAACTGTTCCCTTATCTATTTATTTCTGTGAAATATAAATAGCAAGAAGAGAAGGCATTCAGCACTAATTACCATATAATGACATTTCAGTGTCATCTGAAATTTTCATATTAACTTTGGATCATATTAAGCAGTAGTACAGAGATACTGTACTAATAAGCTTAGATCTAGAAAGAGTGCCGTTTTGTAACAGAAAAATGATGACTCCTTTTTACTATAAACCTACACTTAACAAATGTTTCATTCTTATGAAGAGAATGGAAAATGAGCAGGAAAATAACAAATGTAACTACGTGTGTATTCACTGAGTTGAATGCTCTATGGTTTTAAATGGCATATACACATATATTTGTGTATATTTGTGTGCATTTGTCTTTATCAGTGATAAAGGAAATACGAAGCAGATAACAACTGTGAGCTCCAGTTGGTAAAGATTTAGTAGAAATTACTGAAAGAGCAGTCTGCCTGTTTTTCTAACCTGTTAAATGTAAGTGAAGATGATCGTCTCCATCACATACTGCAAATCAGATAGCTATTTTAAGTTTTTAATTACTTGATGGTTGGTTTTGTTCTTACTGTTGCAACAAGAAAAAATTATGGTTCTAAAGGCAGGGCCAAATCTTCGGATACTATTTGTTGGCAATACAGCGACGTGTACTCATGTTTAAAAATGTGTCAGTGTGAAGATTAACCATACCAGTTTAATTTGATCACCTCAGCCTGTGCATATCATGCCATTTCCAGTGTTATATCCAAGTATTTTTTTTACCTGGAAATAGGAAATGTATAGTACTTAGGAATGCTTAGATGTAGCAAAGGATAGCACATAATGAGTGAGTGCTATGGTTTAACTGCAGCCACTGAAACCAGCAGAGTGACCTAAGTTTTTGCAAGCATAAAATAGACTTATAACCAAGATTAATGTGAAACTTAGACTTAATTTCCATGCTATAGTTCTTTCTTTATAAAAGAGACAATTATCAACTTAATCTCATGAGGCATACTGAAAAACGGTGAATTTCTCCATTGTACTTGCTGGGAATAATGTGGTGTAGGTTAATAAATATGGTGTTAAAAAAAGTAATTTTAATCATCTACTAAATATGATTATGACTATCAAGAGTCCATTCCCATGTTCATAAACAATATGAATTTCTATCCTCTGACTCTTATCACTCACAGGCTGAATCCCTTCAGCCACTTGCCTTCTGCCTCCAGATGCCTCCTTTGTGCATAAAGATACATATCATACCTCTTCTTCCTCCAACACATCCCCTCTCTTCCCTCTGGTTTACTAATAGCAAATTACTTGATAATTCAAGCCAGGCCACAAGACTGTAATGCCTCAGATGAAACTGATGAGTGAATTCAGAGAAAAAAAAAGGAAATTTAGGAGCTGGAGCAGGTTGTGAAGGAAGATAAGAACGTTCCATGAAAGAGCTCCAGAAGCTACGCAGCACAGGAAATAGAGCTGTTGCTGCATATTCTCAGCCACCTATGAGAAGGGAAGAATATTTGTCACGGTTTTGCTCACAGGGTGAACTATGGCTTGACAGTATCTCAGGCATCTTTTATAACCTAAACTGGGACTTTAACCTCTACTGCTGGGTTTTGTTTTGTGGTTCTTTTAATCTGATTTTATTACTTTTTCTTCAAAAACTCACTATTATTTGGTACATGAGAAACATGATTTGAGTTTTATTTGTAAGGTGTACAGTAGCATAAGTAGACCCTGAATGTAACTGTGAGTACTCAACCAGTATTCATCTACCTTTGTAAGATGTCCCTCAGTATGTAAAATGCATGAACACTACTGATATATTTTTAAACCATGGCAACCCTGCTTTCTAGGTTATCAACATTTAAGTGCAGTTGGCAGTCTTACTACTTGAGATTGATGTTTTACCAGAAGATAAATTACAATGAGTTTGAAACATGAAGAGGAGGAGTGTGGTGGGGGTTTATTTTGTTTTGGTCTTTGTTTGTTTGCTTGTGGGAAAGGTTTGGTGGAGGTGTGAGTTGGCTTTTGGGTTGTTTAGTCCAGAGATGAGAAGACTGAGAAGGGATCTCATTAGTGAATATAAATATCTCAAGGGCAGGTGCCAAGAGGGTGGTACCAGACTCTTTCCAGGGGTGCCCAGTGACAGGATGAGGAGCAACGGCCATATACGCAAACACAAGAAATTTCACCTCAACTTCTTTACATTGAGGGTGGCAGAGCACTGGAACAGGCTGCCCAGGGAGGCCGTGGAGTCTCCCTCTCTGGAGACATTTACACCCCACCTGGTCATGTTCCTGTGTCACCTGCTCTAAGTGACCCTGCCTTGGCAGTTGTGTTGGACCAGATGATCTCCAGACTAGATGATCTCTAACTGTACTATGATTCTGTGAAATTGTTTATCTGTAGGCTTACTTTCCCAGCATTCTGGAAACTCAGATCAGTGTCATTCTCTTGCTACTTTCCGCTGATTTTGTGGAATTAATCAGTTCTTTTATATGGTATTTTGTGTTTCTCAGTTACCATAATCTGTAACCTCTCTTCAGTTACTTTCCCGTGGATTCTTTTCTTTGCTCTCCTATCTTCTGGTACCAGGGTTAATCGTATATTTTAATACTTATCTTATTATAAGGATTATGTTATTAATTTTGCTATAATCTACGAATTATATTATCTTGAACATTTTGTCAGTAAGCATCAACAGGAGACTAGGAATAATTACAGCTGGGGCTAAAATTCAGTATTTATTCAGTACCTCATATCTTAGTCTACTTTCTTCACAAATAAGAACTTTGGTCTGTGGGAATATGGAACCATAGATTAAAAATAATACATCACAGATAACTCTTATATGGGATTTAAAAATATTTCCAGGCAGTAGAACTATCAAGTGTCAAATCTGAATTAAGAAAACAAGAATTTTGGTTTGGGTACTTTTCATTACCTTAATAAAATCTATGTTCATACACAAAAATTTATTTTCTCTTTCTCCACCATAAATGAAGTTACTGAATTTTAGGGGATTTGCAGCAGCTGTAGTGATGCTTGAAGCCACTGTGCTGGCCAAAATACACACTGGCTCAGCACAGCATGAAAACACTGGAGATCAAACAAACAACAAAGAATTCTCTGTTTTAGGAGAGCCTGAAGACAGTGCTGCATGCAGTAGCTACACTTGCAGATTTTCAGACTTGCGATGGGAATTGATGTGGTATGGTCCATCTAACATACAATTTCTTCATTGTAACACTGATGCCAAACAATGTTCTCTCACAATTCCATGTGGGTGACTTGCCAGTGACTGGTGGGTGTTGGGCAGGGACATGACTGGTGTTTTTAGCGACACTAGTCAATTGACCCTCATTTTTTATCTTTTTTTGTCCCTGATATTTCAGTTTTTATTATATCTGTACTATTAACAGAAAAGAAAAAAAAGGAGTGTGCATATAAAGAATCAAAAATGTGAGTAGGTAGAAATAAATGGAAGAACAAATGGTTTGTCAGGTACTTGTCTTAATAGAGTAGAATCTGGTACTGTTAAATATCTGCAATAGAATTTGACCAGGTAGAAATAACAGTGAAAGCAGTCAAGGGTGAGGAGACCAAGCAGTAATCTGAAGCAAAAATTTGAAACTGAGAGAGTAGCCTCAGGACAGGAAAGAGAACTGGTGAGCGTAGAGAGAATCCAATTAAGTGAGAGCACATCTAATGAATATAACAGGAACTAGTGTGAGATGAAACTGCAATTAATTGCTGAAGTTAATATCTTTAGATGTACTTAAATGGAATTCATGATGGTGAAATGCATTTATATTCCTATATGTGAAAATTTTGTGATGCATAAATACATAAGTCTGCTGCTGACACCTACGTTGTCTGTGAACATAAACATGCCAGTCCAGTAAGTCCATGCTTATTATCAAATAAATAAATTCCTATTTATTTGTCCTTTCATTTTCCTGTGAGATGATTTTATAGCTATCATAAACTGAATACTGTAATATTTTACCATTGCTTTAGCTCAAACAGTAGTCAAACTCTCCAGCTTGTAGATTTGTATTTTTTGAAAAAAACCCTGGGTTTTAAAAAAAATCAATGTAATACATATTTTTTGAACTAAATGAAGTATTTTTTCTTTTAATGACATTGCATCTTTACATTACATTGCCCAACAGACTCTTAAAAACTCTTCAGCTTCTTCATATGAAAAATTTGTTTGACCAATTTTGTTTTTAAACTAGCACTTTCATGCAGCATCAGCCCAAATGACCCTCACAGAGATGGATCATGCCTATGGATGATTTTAACGGGAGGACACCTGGTCCGGAATCTGGAGGATTGTTCTGGAAAATTTTTAGGTTTTATGTGGCTACTTTGGCATTAAATTTGATTTTCTCAGAAGTGATTGGTGGCATATGTTTGTTGCAACCTCACAGGGCACTGGAAGTATGCTTTAACTGCAGCAGTGCAAAGCTCTGACATTAGGTCTAGGGGAGCCCATCCACAGCAGGACTTTATGCAGCCTGTTAAAATCTTTAGTTTTTATTCTGCCTTAGTAGTGGCATTCAGTGACAGCATGGTGCAGTGGAAGTTTAAGGGAGTGCTCTCACACAAAACAGGAATGATGAAATTCATTCGGTGTCAAAAAAACCCTACCGAGATGCAAATAGCTGTTACATGTTTGAGAATAGAAAAATTATTAGAGTCTAACTAAGTTGTTACTAACTTACATTGCACACCAAACTGATAGATTCCATGTGAAGCACATTGTAGTTGTCTTCTCCGTGGCTCTTCGGGTTCAGCCTGGGCTGACACCTGAGCTGACATCTCTGCAAGCTTGGGATTGACGAAGTTATTCCTGAGAGCT
The DNA here is from genome assembly GCA_013398055.1 of Ifrita kowaldi. Lineage (NCBI taxonomy): Eukaryota > Metazoa > Chordata > Aves > Passeriformes > Cinclosomatidae > Ifrita > Ifrita kowaldi. Next base: position 21,587 of record VZRS01006699.1, read on the forward strand.
GCTTCTGAGGTGGAGTGTTGTTTGCTGTGAAAACATGTCCGAACCTATGAATGAGGCTCGTGTTACCTAGGATTTAAAATTTATTCATCTGGACACCACGCAGCGCAGCCAAGTCTTGATAATGACTAACCCGTACTGCTCTTCCCTTGGGTGGTAGCGTTCTCTTCTGCTGCCAGAGTATGCCTGTGCATGTGGACAGGCAGCTACACCCGTACTAGCCACAAAACTTTCAGTTGTACTCCACACCTCTAGAAGCCACCATGGGATTAAATCAGCTTTCCGTGAGTGGAAACAAACACTGGGTTTTCCCCTCATTATGATCTGCAGTTTGTTACAGCCTGTAATTCAGGATATCCGTGTGGTTGGCATATCACTGAGAGGCTCTTCCTGTCTCTAGATCACTGTTTTGGCAGGGTGGCAGTGAGTTAGTTATTTAAGAAATAAATTTTAAAATTAAGTGGTTACTGGGGCAGTTTAATGTCGTTTCCACTGAAAATAATGGGCTTTTAGAAATACAATGTGTAGCTGATGTTTTTTCAGCTATTAATTCTATATAGGGCAGTGATGATACCAGCTCTGCAAAAAATATAATCAAAAATAACTGATTAAATTGTAAATATTTACTAATATAATAGTGCCGGTTTGGCCAAAATCTAGCAATATATCCTCTGAGAGAAAACCAGGTTACAACCACCCTTCCCCCCCACCCAGGTTCGGGAAAAAAAAAAGAAATTTTCCTCGAAGGAAAGTGAAAGAGCTAAAAGCTATTTATTTAACATACACACAAGAAAAAAGGATAATAATACTAAATAATGAAATCTCTCACTGTAGAGAGAAACCTGGGAAGATTTGAGAGTCCTTCTGTAGGTGTGGTGTCTCTCCTCCTTGGAGCTGGGTGAGGGCCCACCCCCTCGGGCCTCGGGGTAAATTCTCCCGATGTGTTCTGATGTTGTTGAAACAGTCCAGAAGAGAAGAAGGGAAAAAACCGAAGTCCCAGGAAACAAAGTTCAGCTTTCCATCTTACACTGGAGAGAGAGGCAAGGAAAAAAA